>JANHFM010009954.1:41105-54691 GCA_032468115.1 Grayia smithii
GAATGAAGGCTATGGCTAAGCACATTGATTTGTGCTTAAGAAATTGTAAGCTGCCCTGAGTCTCCAGAGAAGGGCGGCATATAAATTGGAATTTTTTTAAAAAAGCAATCAATTCCTTGTGTGTCTCAAGACATCCTTGAAAAACATCTTAAAACATCTTAAAATATTCATTTATTTATGGTAAAGTACCAGTAATTCAATTTTACTGGCCATAAATTGGAGAACAAGATTCAATCATCCATATTTGATCTGGAAGGATAAACGCTGAATAATTATTGTATAACATTATGAAATCATTAAGTGGGAAAGGGCCATGTACATCATTAGTTGCAATCCCTAACTCAGTACAGGAATCCAAATAAGCATCTTTGAAAGAATTTTCTACAATTTTTACTGAAACACAGCCAATAAACATATATTTTGCTTGTGTGACTGATGTATAAAGCATATAGGTAAATAAGAGAAAGTAAGAATAACATTTAATATTACCCATTATTTTGTATAATCTGTAATAATAGTGTAGTTAACAAAAAACAATTCCTCTTCTCCAGAATATGGAGAGCAAGTCTATCTCCAGCAAACTCTTAGCAGTATACTCTTGTCTAATATAGAACAAGATTACAGTGGGAAGTCCACCCAAATTGCTGCAAGCCAATTAAAACTGTGTCCCAATACATAGATAATGAAGCAGGATATGGGAATTCAACTGTCATAGCTTAATAAATGCAGAAATGCTGTATAGATAACTGAGAAAATCAGTTTTCATTCTCTTTGGCACTATGGATATCTATTAGACACTTCATTTTTAATAATAGTCTACATATAATTCTTTAAAACATCTAGCAATATCAAAAATAAAGCACACACCATTACCTCTCTCTGCAATTTCATTATTTGCTGATGTCCTCGAGATTTGACTCTGTAATCGTTCAATTTCTGAATCTTTTAGAGCTAACTGTTCTTGAAGCTGTGCTATTTCAGCCTAAGGGAACAGATAAATAATAATGTTATTTCTACTTCAACACTTTGCCAATAAAGTAATACACAAAGAATCACTGTGAATTATTTACTCCAACAATATCAGAAACACCCCCCCCCACCTGCTTTTATTTTTAGGGGATTAGAAGACCAGATAATGGATCCATATATGATCCTACACCTATCCTGGTTTTACACAGTATGAACTATTTATTGCTTTAATTAAAATGTAGGGAATATCTGGCTATAGGAGTTTGGAGAAAGGAATGGCTTTTGTGTTCAGGTTTCAGAATAACCGACTGTTAGGATATAGTCTAGAAAAGGGCTTCTCAAACTCTTCAACTCAATAACCCTTAATTAACCCTTAAACAAGTTTCAGATTGTTCATTGACCCTCAAGCGTTTATTATATGAACATATAATTTAATAAATACTAATACTACTACATATAATAATAAAACAGCAATAATAATGGATATTGTGGTCCCATTGATCACTTTGCAGAATCTTGGTCTAGAGTCTGGGAGCTAGATTGCATACAAATTATTGTATGTGTGTATATGCCTATTTTGACATGTTCTCTATTTCTATGACATTTCTGTGGATTTAACTTCTAGCAGCTGGAAATTTCAGCAAAATAAATGTTCATTGTGTGAATTGACTGAAATATTCTGTAAGATTGTTTCGCAGGAACCAATCTGCACAAAATGTTTTAGGCTTTGTATATTCCCTTCCTTCTGATATTTGCCTACATCCCACAAAAGCATTCTTGTGAGAAAACTCAGAAACAAAAAGAATCAAAATGCACACTATAATCCTCTGGAAATCAGAATATACATCATAGAACAGTGTTGGTGAATTTATGCTATAGATGTCAAAGGCGACATAACATGGTATTATGGGTCACATGCTAGCATTCACCAACACCAAACTCCAACTATTTTGAAAGCACACCCCATTCTCTCACGATTTCTGGCAGATTTCTGACATGAGAATGGGGTATGTTCTCATATGGCCTCCAGACTAGTGATGGGTTGCTCCTGGTTCACCCCGGTTCGGGTGAACCGGTAGTGGCGGTGGTGGGAGGCTCTGCCCACCCGCAATCAAAAAGACTCTGCGCATGTGCAGAAGCGAGCATGTGCACCTGCACGCTACCAAAAGCGAACCAGTAGTGCCAGGATTTGAATCCCACTACTGCTCCAGACCCTCCGAAAATCACAGGGTATGCTTTCGCATTTGTGTGGTTTTTGAAGAATGCAAAGACTGCAGAAGAGCATTCCCCAAAGCTGCTTCAAGAATGAAGTCTCATGGGACTTAAGAGTTGTCTCAAGTAGGCTGCAGGGGCCTGTCAACAAAAAGAGACTATTGCTGGAAGATAAGCAGAGCGTGGCAGATCTTGGGGATCATGTGATTGGATTATATATTTTAAAATCAACAAATATATAAAAAAAATTGTTTCTCTTTTGTTCTGAGCAGGGTGATGGTAATGGTGACAAGCAGCAGAGTCAAATTGGTCCATATCTTTCCTGGGGCAAAGCTGAAATGTTTCTCTATATTGTGTTGCTTACTTTAGTTGCTTTCAGTTTCCATTCATACTGAGTCCTTTCATTTTCTAGCTCTTCAACCTTAATTTTCAGGTGTTTGAGTTCCTGTAACAAATTCTGGAGAGAAGTGGGAGATAAAAAATATTTCTTAATGACAGTGCGTTTACAGTTCAATCATCTCTATATTATTCACATGTAAACATTTATCAATGACAAATACATTCCATAGATACATTTACAGTATGTTATGGTAAAATGACTTGACTGATAATATTAAAGATTGTAGTAGGGCAGTGTTTCTTAAAGTGTGAGTTTCTTAAAGGGTGGTTCTAGGACTTCTGAGAGTCCCCCAAGAACCTCTCAAGGGTTCAAAAAAATAATCAAAATTATTTTAGCAGTCTATGTTGAAAAATAATATAATATTAAGATTCCATCAAACAATCGTGAGAAGCAAACGAGTCATTTTTAATGCTTAATATAGTAAATATTGATAATTATAACCCATACAAGCAAAAGCTCTTTTGGGCTCCTCCATGATTTTAAAAAGTGAGAGGGGGCCCTGAGAGAAAAAAAGTTTAAGAAACACTGCAGTGGATGAAGCAGAATCAAACGTTCTATTTTATGTGGCAGATTCATTGTTTTATTTATAAACCAGAAATTCCTATTTCTAATCTCCTTTCATTAATATGGATGTTTGGTATTCTACAGGTAGTCCTCAACATATGACAGTAATGGAGTTTGCCCATTCTATTAATAAATCACGAGTGTTGTTAAAGCACCTGACCAGATCAGATTTTATGATATATGTTTTTTTCGCAGTTGTTAAGTAAAATCGTTCGGCTATGGGGCATTTTTGCCAAAAAGCAAAGTAAATGCTGTTTTTTGGCAAAAAAATATCATTAGTCACAGTCCCATGACTGTGGGATGCTGCAAATGGCCATAAATGGGGGACCACTGCCAAGTGCTTGAAATGCTCTCGTATGATGGTGAAGGGGCCCACTGCTGAAACTTTGTAAATGGATCATAAGCACCTTCTGGGGGGGTCCATCATAACTTTGAACAGTCACTAAGCAACTAATTGCAAGTTGAGGACTATCTGTATAAAGTCACCTGAAATTCCATTTTTAGCTTTAATTACAAAAAGATAAGTGCGGTCAACATAACATGCATTCTTCCAGAGTGAGATGGAAAAGCTAGGTCTTAAGTATCTCCTGAACCAGGAGGGAATGTATAGACTGGATCTATGTAGGCAGAATATTCCTACACACAGCAGTAAAAAATGTATTTCTTAGGTATTGTCGTTCTCAGATAGATGGGACTTGGAAAAAGATGAGCCTATTTGATCTAATCCGATGGGGAAAATAACATATATAATATTTTGGGTCAGTTTCTTTTAGCTTTGTTTTGTTTTTCAATTTATGTTAACCACTTACTATGTTATATTTAATGTAAAGCAATGAAACAGACAGAGGTGGAAGCATCCCTTCAAAGACATAACAGGAGCAAAACAAATATGTCCAAGTTTCAGAAAATAACACTGTAGCTTCAGTAAACCTGAGCTAATAATAAATCTTAAAATGAGCTTATGTTAGGCATAGCTTATGTTGTGTTAGGCATACCAGTGTCAGTCCTATCCTGTTGAATTCTACGAGCTTATCTAAACTAGCTTTCAGCTTGACATATAAAGTGGTTTTGATCAGAGTGAAAGTTTACTCTACAAAACCCAGATAGCCCTGAGATGTTTTTGCAGAATAAGCATTTAACTTTAAGGAGCTTTAGACAAAGAAAAAAAAGTGACTGAGTTTTTATAGAGGTTTTCCTCTGTCCCATTCATTTGATTCTCTTAAACAAAAAATATAAAATAAATGAAACCAGATGCCTATAATTTAAATACATTTTGGAGATCATTGCCTTAAATGGAGGCCCACAGTTCTCATATCCATCAAATAATAAGAGTTTGATGCACTATGATAATATATTATAGATAAACCTTTAAAAATTACCTAATAGATTTAATAAAACTTTAATTACTATAAATTTGAATTAAAAAACATATTATGTCTGAAATGATTTTTTGCTTTCCTTGTTAATTAGGCATTACTAAAACAGATTTACCAAACTAAGCAATTAGGTTCAATATTTCTCACATCTATAAATAAGAGGACTGGTTTCTTTAAATAAAAACAGTATAAATTAATAAAGGATAGATAGACCTAAAATCCTAAGTCTTTAACTAGACCTTAGAATAGAATAACAAGGTTGGAAGGGACGCTGGAGGTCTTGTAGTCCAACTCCCTGTTTGAGCAGGAGACCTTATACCATTCCAGATAAATGGCTGTCTAATCTCTTCTTGAAAACTTCCTGTGATAGACCAAGCTATTCCACTGATTAGTTGTTCTCACTGTCGGGAAATTTCTCCTTAGTTCTAGGTTGGATCTCTCTTTAACAATCTTCTACCGTTTACCTCTTGTCCTGCCCTCAGATGCTTTGGCTAATAGGTCGACCCCCTCCTCTCTGTGACAGCCCCTCAAGTACTGGAAGACAGCTATCATATCACCTCTAATCCTTCTCTTCTAGACCAGACATATCTAGTTCTCTCAATTGTTCATTATATGGTTAAGCTTCCTGACCCCTTTATTGCTCTTCTCTGCACTCTTTCTAGGGTCTCTTTTGAATCGTGATGACCAGAATTGGATGAGGTATTCCAAGTGTTGTCTCATTAGTGCAGTATAGAGTGGTACTGTCTTTTTCTGTGATCTTGATACTGCCCCTCTGTTGATGCAACCTAAGACTGCATGGGCATTTTTGCCAGATTCAGCACACTACTGGCTCATATTCGCTAGGACCTCTAGATCTCTCTCACAGTTATTGCTGGTGAGCCACCTGTTGTCCATTCTATACCTGTGCATTTGGTTTTTCTTGCCTATGTGTAGGTCCTTACTTCTCTAATCACTGAACTACATTTTTTTGGATAGAGTCCAGTGTTCATCTGTCAAGATCTTTACAATTTGCAGCATGGTTCTGCTTTAATAATATACTGTGAGTTAAAATGTTCATATATTGACAAATTAGACAACAGCACTTAGCAATAGCACTTAAGATTTAGATACTGCTTCACAGTGCTTTTACAGCCTTCTCTAAATGGTTTACAGAGTCAGCATATTGCACCCAACAATCTGGATCCTCATTTTACCCATCTCGGAAGGATTGAAGGCTGAATCAATCTTGAGCCCAGTTTGATTCAATCTGCCAAATTGCAGGCAGCCAGTAGTCAGCAGAAGTAGTCTGCAGTATTGCATTCTAACCACTGCGGCACTTCGGCTCATGAGTACAACATAGGCAAAACACTATAATCCATAACTTGAAACTACTTACATAGTGTAAAAATGGGTTTTACAAATATACATCCAAAGGTGGATCACCATTACAATTTTATTTCAGAAATAGCCATTGTTATTTCAAGCAAAGCTCTTCAGCTTTGACAATGTTTCACAAAATCCCTTTAAGTATAATGTAGAGTTGTAGGAGATAAAACTGATTTACAACTGGAAGTCATGGCCTATTACTGCCCCAGTTCCAGGACAAGACAACATTACTTTGTTATGAAACACAACATTCTGTAAAAACAGCATCAATTCATGCCAACTGGTCACAGCAAACTCTGATTAGTAATATTTAGTTTATTCCTCAAAAAAAAAAAAAAAAAGGAAAATGTATAGATTCAGGCTAACATTTGACCTTCATACTTCACACTGAAAGCAATTCTCCTGTGAAGGGAACTCTGTCATCCATTCAGTGCTGTTTTGAGAACCAACTGCCTCCACACTTGGTTTCCTACTGTGTGATTTTCTTTCCTGGATTTGATTATTAATCTCCAGTTGCAGTCTACACATCTGTTCTTGCAGGTCACTGATCAGGTTGACTACTGACTAAATAAGAAAGACAGAAAAGGACATCTAGAGACAACATGAAATGAAGCCAAGAACACACCGGTACTTTTTTTTTTTGGGGGGGGGGAAGAAATGAGATATAACAATAGGCATTAAGGTGTCCTCTTTTGTCTAATAGTGAAAAAGCGTAGGGATCATTGCACAGAACAGAGCCTATTAATGCTTAAAACAACTACCTAAACTATTCCTTCTTAATCTTAAGAAGCTCAGATGACAAGTAACATCGTAAGAGATAAAAAATAATGCACTGGGAAGACTCCAAAGCCCTTTGGCTTGATAAATGTTTCTAGCTCATAAAGAATGTGTATCTGTGACTGATTTCCTCAACATCTGGCTGTGATCATATCAAACCAGTGCTTTTTCTGCCATATTGTAAAAGGAAGGAACCCTCTCTGCAAAACTTACATTTCTTAAAAGAATATAAAAAATGAACAATAAAAGAAATGGTGTTACTTATTAAGGCTTGCCAATTCTTTAGATTTATCTGGAAAAACATACCTCCAAAAATTTGGAAAGGGAACTTCACACCTATCTGTAATTCATTAAAGCATTTCTGGTTGTTTTTTTTTTTTACAGTATCACACAACTACAGAAAAAAAAAGCATTCCATTGCAGCTTTGTGATCCTGAAAACAGAAATGGTTACTTTAATGAGTTGCAGATAAATACTACGTTTGTGCTGTTTTGAAGCTCTTCCAAAACATATCTGAAGCACTGACAGTCCTAATCCTATATTTAAAAATGTATCAAAGGCCTCATAAATCACAAACTTTCATAAAATATTCCTAGGAATTTGGCTATTGTGGAATCTTACTAAATAGCAGTGTTCCCTTTGTTGTTTTCATGGCAACAATACAGAGGTATGCTATTACTGGCTTCTTCTGAGGTAGTGTTTGGTTCTCCAGTCTAGCCTACAGCCTGGGATTTCCCATTCAAATACTTAACCAGCTTTGACTCTGCTTATTCAAAGCCAACTAACAACAATCAGGTATTGCTACTGTTCTGAAACAAGATTGTTTCAGATAGTTCTTAACAATCAATGATAAATGCAAGTATTCTTGTGTTGATTTCCATCAGGATTCACCAATATTTTTCTTTTTAATACCTAGTAGATTTTGTTCAAGAATAATGAATTGAAAGAATATCTTACAAACACCTGAAGTTCTTTTTAAATCACAAAGATTCAGTGACAAAGACATTGAAAACATCCTCTAAAACAGTGTTTCTCAACCTTGGCTGCTGGAAGATGTGTGGACTTCAACTCCCAGAATTCCCCACCAGCAGAGCTTTGGCTTTGCTTGTCGGAATCTGCCTGGGTCACAAATGGCAACCAAATGACCTTGAGATACTGCAACTCTTGTAAATACATGCCGGTTGTCAAGCATCCGAATTATGATCACGTGACTATGGGGATGCTGTGAGGGTCATATAAGCAAGGACCACTCATTAAATCACTTTTTTCAATGCCGTTGTAATGCTTGAACCGCTGTTAAACTGTAAGTTGAGGACTACCTGTATATATTCTGCAACGGGCATTCATTTTCAAACTAGAAGAGATCGGATTCTGACAGGTTCTTTTCACTTAGCTGAAAGCAGATGCTAAACCCTTCCCTGCTTCTATCTCTCAGTCAGGGTGACCCACAGTCTTTACTACCCAATTCTTGTGTCAGAATTAAGTACAAAAATTACAGCTTTGTTTTTCATGACATTTTGTTGCCATAGGAACCACTTCACAGTCTTACATGATTCTGCTACTTTTCTTTCAATCTGTTTCTCTTTATTCCCCTGTCTGGAAAAAAAAAATACTATTATATTGGTTTCATCTGGTTTTTACTACCTATGTCACTTCTTTTCAGAATTAAAATGGGAAACAGTTTCAAGTTGAGTGGGAAAGAAAGAAAAGAGACATCTCTGATTTAAGCCAATCTGTTATTTCTCCACAGAGCACTGTTTTCTGTGTGTGTTTTGACTGAAATAATAGAGATAAATTAAGGGAGATAAAACCAATTTCATGTGTGCAGCAGAAATATTTATTTATTTTATTCAACTTGGGTGCTGTCCAATCAATTTGGGGTGTCTCACAACTATAAAAGAATACAAAGAGAATACAAAAGAATACGAAGAGCAACAAATTAGCCAGCTCTTTAAAGCCTTTCCAGAATGAAATAAGGGTGGGAGTTCTTTGGATTTCAGGGTGGGACTTTATTCCAGAGGACAACACTGCTACACAAAAGGCATGCTTCCAAGACCCACAAAGATGACAATGTTCAATGGAGGGGACCTACAACTTACCCATTGTGCTAGATCACTGGACGAGCTGAAATAATTAAAGACAGGAGGCCCCATGTATAGGAGGCCTCATTTTTCCTCAAGAAAAAAACAAAGCTAATTTTGACATGCAAGATGCTCGACAGTTTCCTCACTGACTTTGCTTGTGGGAAGCCAGCAAATGGCAGTCACATAACTATGGGATGTTGCAACCATTGTAAGTATGAGATGGTTGCCAAGTGCCTGTATCACACTCGTGTGATTATAGGATTCTGCAATGGCTGTAACTTTGAGGATCAGATATAAGTACCACTTGTTCAGTGTTGTCATAACATTGAATGGTTACTGAATGAGTGATCATTAACTGAGGACTACCTATAGATGAGTACAGAGCTGGTACAACAGTTGTACCCAACAAATACATACCACTGGGTCTACACCAACCAGTAGGAAGGTGGCGAGTAATGTACTAGTTCAACATATTAATAAATTACTTGTATGAAGGGTTAGAAAATGTGATCAAATCTGAAGGTGACACAAGAATAGGGTGGCTGGGAAATACTTTAGAGGCTAATGCCAAAATTCAATAATATCTTGACAAGCTAAAAGCAGAAAGCAGAAACAAGTATCAGTTCCAAAAGGGATAAATGCAAAGTCTTACATTTTGTTAAATAAAATAAAGGCATAAACAATGAAAGAAAAAACAGCTTTCTAAATAGCTTTCTATTTGGTCCCAGTGTGGTTTCTTTTAGGCATAATTCCAATGGGATGGATGCACACAATAAAAGTAAGTACTTCAATGTACTTAAATACAGTATTATCAACAGTGTCAATTATGAATTATCATTCTTTAACGCATTAACAGATATCTATTAAGGGATCACTGTACTATGTTAAAATGTTTTTAAATCTCAGATTTATACATTACAATGTGTTCCTTTCCAAAGGAAATAATGTTGTTATGAAGGAAAATACATCATGATGTTGTTCAGAAATATTAAAAAAAAAAATCTTTATCATGCCTCTAATGATGTGGCATGCCCTTCGATGAACTGGGGGTTTAACATTTTTTTTTAGCATAATTAAAGAGTGGCTCTTGTTTTCAACTGGAAATAGATTTGTAATGGATGGTTATTGCTGCTGCTGTAAGTTAATGTTGCACCAACCTGATGGCATTGAAATAATTTCCCTTGAAAAGGGAATGGGAATTGTCTCGTTGCTGACTCCCTCCAAGGAGATTTGATTGCCACGGAGTGACCGTGTATACAATCTCAACTGTTGCATTGTAACTTGGCTGTTGAGATTAGATTTACCTCTGTTTTCTCTCCTAGGCTATAATTCCTTTTGCTTACCAAAGGTAGGGTACGGAAGTCCATAAAGGCAATTGAAGGACTAATATGGAATCTCCATAAAGAGCCGCTCCTTCAAAATAATATTAAAGAGAAAAGCAAACAGTTGAAAGTGAGAAGGCTTCTGACAAAGGACAGCTTCCAGATATACAGTGTGCCTAACTTGTGGGGAAACAATTAGGACATACCATATTTTTCAGAATATAAGATGCTCTTCCCCACCCCTAAAAGTGCGTGAAAAATTTGGTGCATCTTATAGACCAAATATGGGTCCATTTTTGGGCTCCCAAACCCTCTCTGCATCATGTTTTTGCCTTCCCTGGGCCCCCAGAGGCACTCTGCAGTGCTCCTCGTGGCTAGTTTTTTGCCAAAACGGGCCCATTTTTGGGCTCCCAAACCCTCTACATGTCACGTTTGCAACCTCCTTGCATTCTGCAGTGCTCCGCGTGGTCCGTTTTTGCCCAAAATAGGCCCATTTTCACCAAAAATGGGCCCATTTTGGGCTCTCGAACCCTCCACAGATTGCGTTTTTGTCATGTAAAAATTACCCTCAAAAATACCCTCCCCGGCCCCCAGAAGTAATCTTTTCACAGGCACTCTGTGAAAACGGGATGCGCAGAGGCAAAATAGGCTTGGTTTTCGCCTGCAAAGTGCTTCTGGGGGCTGGGGATGGTGAAAATGCAATGTGCGGAGGCCAAAAACATTTTGTTTCTTTGTTTTCTTCCTCTAAATCAGTGGTTGTCAACCTTCCTCATGCCGCGACCCTTTAATACAGTTCCTCATGTTGTGGTGACCCCCAACCATAAAATGAAAAAAAATTTCATTGCTACTTCATAACTGTAATTTTGCTACTATTATGAATCGTAATGTAAATATCTGATTTCAATATTCTCTACTGTGGTAGAAGATAAGCGAAGCCCATTCCTGGGATTTCTGCACTGGGCCCAGGCTTCTTTACTGCCCTTTCCAGAGGCAAATCCATCCGGGGACCTGTTTTCTGTCTGCCCCAGAGCTCACAAGAAGCCATCTCCACTTCCCATTATTTGCACTCCTGTCATCCAACCTGCAGGAGTACCCGAAACCTTGGGAAGAAACGACGGCTCTGCAGCCTAGACTAGCTTAGCTGAGCGCCGAGCAGGGCTTCCAGGAACAATAACAGAAGAGCCATGGTTGCAGGAGCAGAGAGATGCCCCCCCTTCTCTCACCCCACTTAGGTGACCTCTGTGAAAGGGACGTTCAACCCCCAAAGGGGTCCTGACCCACAGGTTGAGAACCACTGGTATAAATACTTACCAGAGTTACTTGAAGACATGTCCAAACCAATCATGTGAACATCACCATACCCAGTGGTGTCATTCAAAATTTTTTATTACTGGTTCTGTGGGTATGGCTTGGTGGGCGTGGCAGGGGTAGAATACTGTGAAATCCCCATTTCCTCCCAATCAGCTGGGACTCAGGAGGCAGAGAATAGATGGGGGCAGGGCCAGTCAGAGGTGGCATTTGCTGATTCTCCAAACTATTCAAAATTTCTGCTATCAGTTCTCCTGATAGTCAGAATCTGCTGAATACCATTTCTGACCATACCGGTTTACTTTAATAAAAATGGGGATTTAGTTGCCCATCAAAATTTTTGACGTCAGAGCTTTCAGACCTATGTCAATTACTGTGTCAATGGCCCTGTAATAGCTTCCAACGTCTCTAACAATGCAGAAATCGGCAATCGTGATATTATCTATTTCCGTTTCAGAAGTACTGTATTGCAAAAAAACACAAAAAACAAATTAGCAAATGCTGCTGTATCATATTCAGAAATGCAAAACTGTTTGCCTTCATTACAATCAGGAATTTCCTTGGGATTATTCATCTGCACTTGTAAGCAGGAACGCATAATGAATCATTTTAAGAAGACTAAACAGCACTCAAAGGAAATAATTGCAAACATAGTTTTCCTATTATTGTTAACCTGTTTTTTTTTATAATGGGGAATACTTTTTTTAAAAAAAAAAAAAAGAATAGGAAAATATAACTTAAACTAATTCTAAAGGACTGGTGGACTTCTCTCATAGGTTCTTCCAAAATCTCATCACTCCTTTTGGATTTTGAGGAAAAAAAAATTGTATGACAAAAAGGTTAAGCATTTTTCTCATTGAGAAAAAGATGATGCTAATGGTTTTTCAGCTGTAATTGTTCTGTGCTTACTTGAACTTGCTGCCATTTTAAGAATGGGTGGCATTAATATTTTTGAGATCCTTCAAATGATCCTGAGCACCATAAAGTTTGAAAATTATTAATATAAAGAAAATAAGAATTGAATGAAAGGGATGAATTACAGTATTAAACACAAGATAGAAATGTGTCCCAGCAGATTATTTTTCATCCTCAAAGCCATTATGGAATGCCTTTCTTTAGAAAAACACATTACTAACTTTTCCATCAGTTAAGTAACAGATAGCATGGATTTTGGTAAAGGCACTTAGACATCTATTTCATGGATTTTCTTAATTTACAGTGGAAGCCTCTTCATTTAATGGATGTCTTCCCCAAACAGAGCTTTAATTGCGCAGGTCTTGGTAGTTTTAAAATAATATCTGGTGTTTTCTTGTTTTTGACTTTGTTTTATGTTAAATTCTAAAATCTGACATTATAAAGTGAGGTACAAAAACAATGTGAGCTAATAAATATTTTATTTCTATCCTGTCAGTTACAATTTGAAATGTAGGAGAAAAATAATTGGATCTGTATTTTCTTTTTAAAAAAATGCAAACTAATTCTTAGTAATAGATGAATTGTAAATGTATTATTCTTTACAATTACAACCAAATGGAACACCCCAACTTAAACAATGCTACAAATACCGGGAAAAATGCATAGAACAGTGTGCACATGAGAAAGAAAACAATATACAGTAGATGCACCCATTATGAAAATAGCTTCCCATTGTTTAGTAGATTCCATATAAAGGTTTGATATGTAAGAGAATTATACAAAAGTTTGTCAGAGAGTTAAAAAGCACTTAGAAACCAAACAAAAGCAATTATTGTTGGCTGCAATCTCAGCTTATGGACCAAAGTAGAAAAGTTGTACTTGAAAATGAAAATGTTGTGGAAAACAAAACAGATGCATCTATCTTGAGATGAATATAAAACTGATGAGATTCTTGTCAGAGGCTCCCAAGGAATCCCAAGGTGGAAAACAAGCAGGGTGCTATCTGTAACTCAATTTAAGAAAGGGACAAATGCTCCTGGAAATCTTTTCTCTCTCTTCCCCATCCAGCATAATGGGACAGTTCTTTGATACTTCAAAAAACTATCATTTCCAAATGACAGCACCAAATCATTTTCTTTTTCTCAATACTGTTGGCATTATATGTGCCCAAGCAATTACTGCTAGCAGTTTAAGGCTGCAATCCAGGGGTGAAATCTAAAAATTTTCCCTACCGGTTCTGTGGGCGTGGCTTGGTGGGGGGAGGGGTTCCTGTGACTGAGTGGGCGTGAGCAAG
>JANHFM010009954.1:85724-103698 GCA_032468115.1 Grayia smithii
TTGAGCCTGGTGAGATTCGAACCGGTCCTAATTGCAGGCAGAAGGAACTAAGTGGAAACACTTAGCAGTGCACTAGCTAAGTGCGCCACCGAGGCTCTTTGTCTGATCCTTTGCAGTTCTTTGTTTTTCCCTATGCATATGTCAAGCCATTATACATGAAAACCCTCCACAAATAATAGCACCAGATTGTGAATAAATCTTTTCAGTTTTCAGGTTCTCGCCTCACCATTCAAACTTAGTTCAGGAACAGTGCTCTCTATAGGAGAAAATAAACCCCACCCAACAACAAATCCAACCCTAACATGATTCCCTAGATTTCCAGTTTTCTGTCTGACTGGTTTCTAAAGAATAACTATGAATAATCACCATAAATTAGTTTGCTTATCACCAATTGAATTATTAACACAAATTCATTATTACAGCATGTTTCAATTATCTACATGTTTGCTTTTTGGGTGGCATTTGTTATACCTCTATGAGGTTGTTGAGCCAAGCTGTTTTGAAGCATAAAATAATAAGATAAACGATAATGATCAGTTGAATTTGATTCCTGTTATAACTACAAAGACATGGCCAAGCAATTTTCTTGGCAATAGCACTCACAAGAATTGTTATTTTCTGGGATGGTAAGAAGTTCTTTCAAATGAGTTTCTTTTGAGAATACTAGTTTAAAGGCTAAACTCTTACCCATAGATAACTATAGTCTTTGGAAATAAGACTTATTTCAGAAAAAACTTTTTTGGGGGGAGGGGCGGTAAATTACCAATTCCTCTACTATTACCTTATTAGCAGTGGTGGGATTCAGCTGGTTTGCACAGGTTTGGGAGAACTGGTTGTTAAATTACACCCTCCCCCGCACTATCAAAGTGGATCGTGGGCTGCATTGCAGAAACAGGTAATGGAGCAGCCAGCATGAGGGAAGGAGAAGGCCGCTTTGATAGGGAAGGTAATTTAACAAACTGGTTCGCCCAGGGTTTAGGTTGGCTGTCGCGGGAAGCTCATCCCGCATGCGCAGTGGAGTTGGAGGACGGGATGGGCCATGTCTCTCACAACAGCCAACCTGACCCTGGGTGAACTGGTTGTTAAATTATTTGAATCCCACCACTGCTTATTAGTCATTAAAATGTATAAGATAACAAAAATAACTCTTCAACTATTGTTCAGTGACTCATACATTGTAGAACTTAAAAACTGTCCTAACATCTTATTCCGTACTGATCACCTACAGCACAGACATGCATGCATACGGAAGATGAAAGTTTTTTAATAGAACAGAAATCACCATCAAACAACAAGATATATACACTACAGTTAATCCTTGCATATCCCTTGTCCTTTATCGTCATTTCAATCTTCTGGAGACCAATTCAATACAGGCGTGACCATTAAATATAAATAAATAATCAACACCTTCACTTGGAGTTTGCATGAACCAACATAGCAAATTAAGCACCAACTAGCTGTGAAATCTGATAATAATCTAAAATCGGCCATTAATTTTACATGAATTAAAACTGTATCAAATCCAAGGTGCCTGCCTGCCTAAACATGACCTGGAACAAGCAAACATTTTTTTTTTCACCTGCAGGCACAATAAAAAGATTGCCAACTGATTACTGCATCATAACGACACTTACTTATGCTTATAAATAAAGAAAAATAATTGTCTTTCAAAAAATCCTTTCAGGAGGAAAACCAGTAACCTCGGGAAATAGAAAAAGTTTGAATTTTGTTATCATTTCAGTACCAATCATGAATGTGATCTGTAAAAATTCATTCCATTTTTTTGTTGTTTAGATATTTTTTCCAGCCTAGTAATTGTAATTCTTTGCCACTTCTAATTCCTGCACAGATTATTCAATTTTTTGTTAATCAACTATAAAGTGAAAAATGAACCATTTTCTTGAGAAAAATAGATTGTATACAATCAATGCATTTTTAGATTTTTCAGTTCAGAATGATCATAGACACTAAACCAGCCAATTTGAATTTTTACAATATATTACCTCTTTAGCACTCAGAATAAGATTTATATAATACTCATACAGTTTATTTCCAGTTCAGTAATCCTTCTGGGAACTGATGTTATATGCCACAGATACTATATACATATATATCTTCCAACCAAAATTCTCTCAAAAAGTTATGTAACTGGGATGAAAATTATACATGTTCAAATATTCCTTTTTGTCATCGTTTCCATAATAGTTTCCATTATGCTGATATTCAGCAATGGAATATAAGCCAGCATCCACATTTGCAAAATTAAAGTCATATATTATATTATGTTAAAAGTGAGATGATGAGATGATGGTTCTAAAATTCAAAGATGATTAAAACAGATGCCTTGCCTATAGCAACACTTCAGTAGCAATGGAAAGAAAGCTACTGATTTATGTAAGGGAAAGAAATAAGATTCCGCTATATATCACCCTAACCCGGGGAGGCTGTGGAAATCCTGAACTGGTGCTTAGAGGATGTGAGGATTTGGATGGGGCAAATCAGAGATGCTGTTTGTAAGTAAACATTTAAGCATTCCAACATTGGTGCTTATAGTAATTATCTCAGTGTTCACTCCAAAAGAGGTAGATCTTGACTAGGAAGCACTCCAGAACTCTTACTTAAGCAAGAGACAGAAGTCGTGGTCTTGACCCAGCATTGGCTGGTGTACCCGTTATGACTCTATCTAGTTACAGATATTCTTGTGACAGTAACTCATGTCTTGGTCATTACTTTATCTATGTAACCTGAAAGACTGCCCAATTTAAAAGCACCGTGGGCAGCATATAATGTTCAAAACAGATTAAAAAAACAGCAATTAATCAAAAGAAAAGTGGCACAGAAGATTTAGCAAAACCCATTGAAGAAGAGGGCTATTTAGGGCTTTTTAAAATAACGTCAGGGATTTCAATAAGAATTAAAAGTCATCTACACGATATATTGTTCAGGCCAACAAGCCTTGTAGTTGGCTTTCACTTGTACCTCTCCCTTGAAACCTCATTTCAATAAGGATCTTTTTAAAAGTGTATTTTGAAACAATCTCTTGAATTCTGGCAGCATATAAGTTATACAATAGGTCAGGGGTGGGCAATTGTGGCCCTTTTACAACCTGTGGACTTCAACTTCCAGAATTCCTGAGCCAGCCAAGCTGGCTTAATTACCTGCAATAGGTAATTAATAAATATTTTTATTTATTTGCCTTGAAAGAATTTGATTCAAAAGAGACTTCATGATTATACAACATACTCTTTCCACACCAAGATCAACTGATGGACTGCAGGTTGTCTCCCTTGTGTGTGTTTTTCCAACTCTACCAAAACCAACAGAAAAGGTTGCCAAATGATAGTGAGTATAAGTTCCCATGGATTTTCAGCAGAAAATGCATTGAAATCTTAATGAAGGTGTAAAACACTAAAGGGGTAAAACACTAACACTACACTAAAGAAAAGCAGGGAGAGGAAATGAGATGAATTTCAGGCCTTGGCCCCTAAACTTAATATTAAAGAATAACTGCTTTTTCCTGCACAAAGGTAAATAGTAATGGAATGGAGCCCCGAGCTACAGAAAGATTGCCTGCATCTCCTCTACACTCAATTTTTCCACACTGAAATTAAAGTGTTGAACTTGGAAGAAGAAAAAACAACCCAGAACCCCATTAATGGCTTAGCAATAACAATATTATTTATCTTTTACCATTAATATTAGAAATGCTACCCAGTGATATTTGCTAAAGATATCTATTAAAATTCTTAATATTTGTAAAGTTGATAAAAAGGGAAGTGGTAATCAGGCTGTTGAACTTTAGAGACTAGGACTGTAGGACTGTAACCGGAAATGTTGGCCTCAGGTTTTGTTGATTACTCACTAGCTAAACATTTTGAGTCACTGTAAACTTGTGGTGTTACTTGAACTAAAGGCTTATGGGTGACAGATATTACTCAAATTACAAAATCTCATTTTACTGTCTTCATATCACTTCTCTGTGGGACTGATATAGCAGATAAAAAAATCTCATTAAATTTCAGGTTTGTTTATAAAGCAATTGAAGGAGACCAACTTGATTGATGGAGAACATCTGGGGGTACACATCCCCATGTATTTCAAACTATTGCACTGCCCAGAAATCAAGTTATTAACTTATGCCTGGGAAAAAGAAAATAACTCTCATATATAAAACTTATTTCTAGAGCAAATAAACATTCTGCTAATATCATCTTTTTATTTAATTCCCTACTTGGATACAACACGTAGCGTATCCAATAACGATACTCTAAAGGTATGACTTAGGAAAGTAACTTTGCATAGAGCAAAGAAAAAAACCCCTAAAATGAAATAGTTCATGCAGACATAATTTTAGCTACGTTATTATAAAGCAATGGGTTACTTTTTTGTAGGGAAATATGAAACATTTCAAATTTGAATCATCTTGAATTTTAAATTGGTAGCAAATTGGAAGACTGTGTCAAAGATTTCACTGAAGAGAAGTTAAATCTGTTGGGTACCCTGCACATGATTCTAAGATAGTTCAGCTGTGTTGTCTCATGAAAACAGACTTTGATTTACAATGTGTCAGTCCTCAAAGTATAAGAGAAAAAATGATGGGGAAAGTGTTAGGAGAGCTTTTGCCCCTAATTGATTTTACTGGAATAAAATCATAAGTGAAACTGCAAAAACCACTGCTCCGCCTATTTTAAAAAGTAACCCTGAAATTAATTTCTTAATGGGAATGCAAAGTTAGCAATGTCTATTCTTTGTAACCAGTTCTGAAGCTTCCTAATAATCTCTATCATAAGATGCTGACAATTGAATGTTGCTTATATGATACAGAGCAGACCTATCAGAACAATACAAAGTTTTTCACCTTGAAGAGATGTAAGGGAACCTTACTGTAGGTCAAGGACAATGTTAAATATAATAAATTAAGATTTCTTTATTCTGCTTGACTAATCTGACACAGGATTTTAAACTGTTCATATTTAAAATGAATATTAAAATACTTTAATTAAAAAAAGACCAGTATATAATTCATAGTTGATTTATGTTTACATTAGCTCTCTCAATACTACTTTGCATTATATCATATGCTGAAGATTCATTGCAGTATTGAAGCAAATCAGTAGGACCAATTCATTTGTGCCTTAGCACTTCCTAATATTGTGTTTGCCATGAATACATATCTGTACAAGTACTGCAAATAAGCCTAAATATATATCTGAAAATATATACTCTTTAGACAGTTAATGTAGATCAATTCATCTAATGATAACATGAAGATAGTACAGCAAATATTAATTAGGAAAAAAGTGTAGCGTCTCTTTGTGAACAATTTCCTGTACAGGAAACTATTACTATCTGACAACATATTCATTTCCTTGCAAGCTTATTTCAGAGCAACAAATTAGATGTCAAATGGTATATTTCAATTTCCTTTCTCTATACCTATAATTAATATTAGGATGGTCACAAATGAAGCACAGAATTTTTTGGAAGCTAACTTTGCAGAGGAAAGTAAAACAAGTAATAAAATAAATCACACAAACTTTATAATTTTAGCTATATTATTATTATTATTAATTATTATTATTATTATTGTTAAGTAATGGATTAACCAGAACTAAACCCTTCAGATTTAAAGCTTAAGAGGGTAGAGGTAATATTCAAAATGTAACACAACAAAACAAGTTATGTACCTTTTAACAATTTTTAAGGAAGTGCACCATGCAGATTAGAAACTCTTCTATTGTGAGAGTTTGTAAAAGTTTGTAAAAACTTTTAAGGTGTTTTGAAATCTGCAAGAGCCACAAGTTCTCAGTATTACAGACTTCATTTTGAAACACTACTTCTATGCTTGAAATTAGGGCCCTTAGCTATCAAACCAGCTGCAAGTATTCCAAAGCTGTAATGCATGTTAACTTGATTCAAAGCACAAATACATACTGTATTAACTTTCAGATTTCTTTTGCATACCAAATTCCCTGTGAATGAGGAGGACAAATTCATGAAACTACTTTTTAAAAAAAATATAACCTGCTATTGTTCTGAAAGCAAAAACTGTCTCATAGCTTGCAATAGTTTAAATTTCCATCCACACTTCTATCAGCATAAACCTCCTAGGTCCCTTCCAACTCTGTTTTTACTCTATCCATCTACTTATTCTGTTACCACTTTTTTGTAGCAGTCCATCCAAGGGAAAGCCTCAGATCTGCTGCTATGTTTGATGCAAGGACCTTTTCCAGCACTGCTAGTTGAAATCCTAAAACTGGAACCACCTAATACAAATGAAAGGAAAACCACTGTGCTAATCCTTGGCTTTTTAATCAAGTAGTATTGCCTTGTAGTAGTATTTAATCAAGAAGAACACAAAACAACTCTTAAGAAGCTTATTACATAGCCATGTCTGATATTTCAGAACAAAAACACTGCAGAAACAGGAGTTGATACCCTCCAGCAATACAATATATACATTTTTTTGGCTTTTACTTACCAGATGTTCCTCCAGCCAGTCATGTATGCAAGCTACTGTAGCCCCTGGTACTTGGTGCCACAAAGCTTCTTTCTCTTGAGGATCCTTGAGCATTTCCAATGCTAACTTCAAATCTTCCAAGAGGTGCAAAATTTGAAGTGAGCCAAAATACACTGATTGAGCAGGTGACACCATGTCGTAGACACCATTTGTATATTCTGCAGCTGCCTTGGTACCTAACAGAGAGAGAGTTCAATAAAAAGCTGAAGAGCCAGATTAAAGAAAATTATATTATTATAAAATTATAAATTTGTTTATATACAAATAAGTCCTTGTGCATCTAATGGGTTAGACAGCACTCTTCGACTCCTTGATGTAATCTTTATTCTTCTTTTAAGTTTATCTCTTTTGACTAGGCTTCTTAGAAGATATAATTATAGACAAAAGATGCAAATACACTGACAAAAATATGTACATTACTACATGGTTCTGTTATAAAAGCTTTGACAGATACCCTGTAGGAGACCCTTCATGTTTTCAGAAGTAGTTCTTTGCAAATTATTTTCTCACTATTTTATAATGCAGTGCATACAGTATATACATTGCACATGACTTGAATATAGCTGTCTTTATTCAGTAAACAAAACTTACAAGTTCTATGCTAAAATCAATTTTATGAAAACAGACACTATTTTATAGCTACATTATTTCATGAAAATATATCAATTCACCATCAAATTCACAGAGGAAACAATGGAATGATCACTCATTAAAACAGAAAAATAACAAGGATGCAGAAAAATAACATTAGATAACCACTGAACATGTGGTGTTATTAAATTCTTTAGCAACCATTTCTTCTCTTGCTAATACTGCTGTGTTGTAAGCTGCCAAACATCTTGGCTTGCTAAGAGTCATGGCTCAGGCCGCTCTCAACCAGCTTGCCAAATTACTGAAAATTTCAAAATGGACTCTTTTGAGCTACCACCATATTGATATACCACTGAGCATATCAATCAATTTCCCCAAATAAGCAATACCAATATTTATCAAGTCCTAAGGCAAGATAAAGAGAACCCAATTAAGCAAATGAGTCAGAAACATTATACTTGTTACCATATACCATCAGTGAAACTTGGAAATGCCAGTATCATGGTTTGGGCCTGCTGTGCTACCTCTGGCCCAGGACAGCTTGCCATCAGTAATGGAATTAAGAATTTTGAACTGTATCAGCAAATTCTAAATGAAAATATCCGGGTACCTTTCTGTGAACTAAAGCTCAAGGAAAAATGGCTCATGCAACAAAACAATAATCTAAAACACACAAATTAGATTCACAGAGTTGGAAGGGACCTTGTAGTTCATCTAGTCCAACCCCCTGCCTAAGCAGGAGACCCTACACCATTTCTGACAGATGGCAGTCCCATCTCTTCTTGAAAGCCTCCAGTGATGAAGCTCCCACAACTTTTGAAGGCAACTTCTGTTCCATTGGTTGATTGTTCTCACTGTCAGAAAGTTTCTCCTTATTTCTAGGTTGAATCTCTCCTTGGTCAGTTTCCATCCATTATTCCTTGTCTGGCCTTCAGGTGCTCTGGAAAGTAGCTTGACCCCCTTCCTCTCTGTGGCAGCCCCTCAAATATTGGAAAACTGAGGATCCCTCCACCTAAACTAGTGGGGGGGAGAGGAGGGGTTAGATTGCAGGGATCTCCAGCTTTTTAATTCTGCAGCCCAAGCAAGTCTAAGATCATCCTTAATCTCTGGCTGGGGGAGAATTTTGGGAGTTGGAAGTCCGCCCCACTTGGCCAAATTTGGGGGGGAGTCTGTAAGGGGGTTTAAACACAGTTGGGGTCTTCTTCCCTCCGTCATTTTCCTGTCTCTGGCTCAAACTGTGTCTTGGACTTTCTTAGCTACGTGATCCAGACAAGCTCAATCACCCTTTGGAGATACCGAGCTAACTTTAAAAGCTTTAAGTGGGATGGAAGATGCAAGGCCTGTAAGGCCAAATGGAGAAATCTTTTTTAAAAATGCTGGAAGACGTTTGGGGCAAACCGCTTAAGATATTTTTGCCGAGAAGGTGTATCGTTATGTCTTGAGAGGCCATCAAAGCAGAATCTGATAAAAAAAATGGGTTTTTTTTGGGTGGGGGGGTTGCCTTAAGCAAGTGATAGGAACAAACTTTTGAAAAAGGTGCTTTGTCTGGGGCAAGCTGCGATCAAAATGTCACGGGGATTTCACAGTGAAGGGAAACCAGGCCTCTGCTTAGGAGGATTGGAGTAGATTGGGCTAAGCCCCAATTACTCTACTTAGTTCTCTAAGCCACGATTCACCGTTGTCCCATCCATCTTAATCTTCTGATAAGGCAGGGACGTCAAACTTGATTTCATTGAAGGCCACATCAGGGTTGTGTTTGACCTCGGGAGGCGGGACTGGAGGAGGGGGGTTGTCAGGGTGGGTGTGGCCAGCTTGACATCACTCATGTCGAGGGCGCCTGTGGTGACCCAAGCGCTCTGCCAGCGAAAATGGGCTCCTGAGCTCCGTTTTCAGCTGCGACGGCCTCCTGCAACCCTCTGCCAGTGAATATGGAGCTTGGGAGGGCTCTCGTGAGCTCCCTTTTGGCTGCCAGAGGCACCATGGGCCGGTGCTAACCCTAACCCTGCAGGTCAAATGTAAGCACCCCATGGGCCGGATCCGGGACCACCACCCCCAGGCCTTGAGTTTGACACCCCTGTGATAAGGGTTTCACTTCTGGGTAGGATGACGTGTTCAGGGTCCACGTTTTAAGCGCTCATGCATACCTCTGGCAAAAGGTTCACACAGCACACTAAGCTTGGGGTTACTTTTGGTTAGGTTTTAACAGCTTATTATCATGGATGAACTCAATGTATTGTATTGATACAACTGCGGAAAGTGAGTTAATTTATTCCAGATTGCCATGGGGGCGGGGGGCGGTTTGACTGGTGCCTTGAGCAAGGGGTTGGATTAGAAGACTTTCAAGGTCTCCTCCAGCCCTATCATCTATGGCATTCAACTCTTCCTACCCCAACCCCAGTCAATTCAGGAACCAGGATATAAGTATGTTGTGTGAACAAGGACTGATGTTCCAGCCAGCCACTCTTCTGAGCTTATTTCAATGTGTTCTTATCAAGTGTTTCAAAGATATACAGAATAATAGAGTTGGAAGGGACCTTGTAGGTCTGTGATGGCGAACCTCTCTCCGGGCACGCGAGCCGACACCCGTTGCTCTTCCAGTTTCTGGCACGCCGACCAGCTGGTCTTCATGTGCACGGGAGCGCTGGAAACTGGAAGAGCAGCCATCCGGTGTGCATGCACATGCCGGGCTGCTGCTCTTGCACTTTCCAGGACACGCATGCGCACCGGCCACCAGGTTTCTGGTGCGCATGCACACGAAAAGACCAGCTGGTCGGTGCGCATGTGAGTGCCGGAAACTGGGAGATCATCTTCCCGGTGCATGCATGTGCACCAGCCAGCTGGTTTTCATGCGCCAGATACTGGAACACCAGATGGCCGATGTGCATGTGCGTGCCAAAAACCAGAAAAGGAGCCACCCGGCGGATGTATGCACACTGGCTGGCTGCTCTTCTGGTTTCCGGTGCATGCGTGTACGCACTCCCTTTTTGGCACTTGGTGCCGAAAAGGTTCACCAACATTGTTGTAGGTCATCTAGTCCAACCCCCCACCCAAGCAGGAGACCCTACACCAGCGATGGGGAACCTTTTTTGGCTTGCATGCCACCCCCCAAATTTTGCACACATCTGCACATGCACAGAGCTGTTGCGCATGCCCCTCTGCAGCACACATGCAACTGTGCCATTTGCGCATGCACAGAACTGTCACGTGCGTGTCCCCTCCTGAATTGTGCATGCAACCGCACCACTCCGCATGCACAGAGCTGGAGCATGTGCAACCACACCATCTGCACATGTGCATGCTGGTTGTCTCATGCACATGCACAACCATGCGCACGAGAGTGCTGAAGACCAGCTGAGTCCCCGGAACTGCACGCATGCCCGGGTGTAGGTAAATGCGGCGATGGCTCACATGGTGGGGAGATGGCTCTGCATGCCACTTCCAGCCCGCGTGCCATAGGTTCACCAACATTTCTACACCATTTCTGACTGATGGCAATCCAGTCTCTTCTTCAAAGCTTCCAGTGATGAAGCTCCCACAACTTCTGAGGGCAACCTCTGTCCCATTGGGTTGAATCAAATATTAACAAATATTAAAAGTATTTGTTTTATGACTTCTGGATATATTGCTTTGCTTTTGAAAGGCAGAAGATACTGTGGGTCAGATTTATTTGCCTTTGGCCCCTCCGGCCATTCATACGGCTTCTTGCAAGGGAGTGGCAACCTACACAAATACGTCTTGGATCACTCGATACGAGAGCACCCGCTTTTGAAGAAGCTGCGATTGGTGAGTCCCGGTTGTCAATGGATCTGACCAACTTCTGGTGGCTCTTCCTCAGGGGTCAACCCAGGATTCACGGACCCTCCACATTAACCCTCCTCTGTACTTGGGGGGATCTTTTCAGCCCTCACGTGTGGAAGAATTAAGAGTAGACATCCCAAATAATGGACAGCTAGTCCTGAACTTAACGACAGCTCATTTAGTGACAGTTTTGAAGTTATAACCGTAACAAAGGGACTTAGGACCATTTTTCACACGTACAAACATTGCAGCATCCCCTTGGTCAAAATTCGGACTCTCGGCTACCGACTCATATTTATGATGGTTGCAGTGTCCTGGGGGAGTCACGTGATCCCCTTTTTTTGCAACCTTCTGAGAAGCAAAATCAACAGGGAAGCAAAGTTCCCCCGAACAACAACCATGTTACTAAATTAACACCGGCAGGGATTCCTGTGGCAAGAAAAGTCATAAAATGGGGCAAGATTCACTTAACAAATGTCTCACTTAGCAGAAATGTTGGGCTCCATTGTGGTGATAAGTTGAGGACTACCTCAACGTCTTAGCAAGGCTGCCTAAACCGGGGACTTCCCCTGGCTCTTAAAGGGAGGTGAAAAATGGGTAGGATGGGATGTGTTTAGGGGTGGGCTAATACAGGTTCACCCATTCAGGAGAATCCATAGGTAACGTTATGGCCAGTTCAGAGAACATCCAAATCCCTCCCCGCCTCTCCCAGGAGTCTCCACACGGTCCATTTTGGATGCAAGGTAAGTGCAGGGCTCGCACAGAGGCTCAGGGAGCGGGAAAAAGGGGCCTTCTGGGAGTCCAAAAACAGGCCCGTTTCCGGGTAGGCATGGCTGGAGGGGTGTCATGTGACTGGGTGTGAGTGAGTGATGTCAAGTTGGCCATTCCCACCCAGGTTTTGTGGCTCCCGGTATTTTGTTTTCTATGGGAAACGGACCCAAGTGGCTCTTTGAATGTTTAAGATTGCAAACCCCTGCTCTATAGCATTGTTTTGAGGGTAGGAGTTGAAATAATTTATGTCCAGGATGTGAGGTGATTATCAGGTGACTCTGAGCTTGAAAAGAAAATAACAGGCTCCTTCAAAATAAAACTAATGCAGTTGTATTTGTGTGCCTGGCGTAGACTTCGTTTAACATTTTTATTGAGTTATAAGATAAAATAAGATACAAAATACCAAAGTAAATAGGAGAATGGTGGGGAGGAAAAGGGGGAAGAGAAGTGAGGAAGGGTAGGAAAAAAAGAAAAAGAAGCATTAACTTCCAACTCTCTGTTGCAGTAAAATAAGGCATTAACATCTAATCATTTTGTTTTTTCACAATAATATAAACAACTATAAAGATCTATCAATATCATTGGTAAAACCCAAAATCAAAATTTCACTCGTTTCCACTTCAAGCACAAAGTTCAGAAGCAGTCTCCATGTGGAAACAAAAGTACTTATATTCTTTTATTTAATCAAAATTGTCCATTTTCACCATTTCAGCCAACTCCATCAACTTCTGCAGCCATTTGTCCATGGTGGGAATCGAAGTGCCCTTCCATTTTTATCATGGCGTAGACCAGAGGTCAGCAACCTGCGGCTCTGGAGCCGCATGTGTCTCTTTCATCCCTCTGCTGCAGCCCCCTGTCACCAGTCGGCTCCACAATTGATAGGGCTTTCAGTTAGGACAGGTAGAGGAAAAAGGATGCCGCGCTAGGAGGAGACTCTATGGTGGGGGGAACAGGATTTCCATTCACAGACAGGAAACAGCCACAGGACCGGGTGAGTCCTGGGGCACCAAATCTGCAATAATAAATTGAATGGTGGGATAGAAAGAGGCCATGCAGTGTCACACAGGAATTCTCAGTTTCCAAAGATCCTCCCCGCCAGACTTGCTCAAGTTCTTTCAGGGATGATGTTCATGGAATTGCAGAAGAACTTGTCACATGGACCCTTGTTTTGCTTTTTCTAGGCTGCAACTTCTACTCCTGGCAAAAAGCTGTGGATCTCTTGTGATCAAGCCCAGTTGATGGCAAACTTGATCAGGCTTGTTGGAGCAAAAAAGGTAATTGAGATAGGTAAGTGAGATTGCCTACAACCAGAAAAATTTGGGATTCAGTCCCCCAATAAATGGGCCAGTCCACAGGTCACGGTCTAATCTTCTACCGGTAGTCCTCAGGTTACGACTGGTCCCTTCCCTCAAACTCCCCTCTTTGATTTTTTTTAAGCCATATGATGTGGCAACCATTTCCACACTCGGGCAAAATAAAACCAAAAAGCAGTTTGTTTTAAACCATCTGTCATGGCTGCATCTCCTCCTATCCAAGCTTCATGAGGTGACAACCTGACATTAGCAACGGGGTGGAGTGGGGGAGGGAAAGATTAGACTGTAAGGAAGAAGGGGACGGGTTGGAAGCCCAGCTGCGCCTTATGAGAAGTTTCAGCGGCATGCAGAGCTGGGAACCGAAAACCTGTCCCCTAAACAATATACAAGCACCTAACAGGACATTTACAGATAACTTTACATACTTTAATTTACTTTGCATTGTTGGCATGGGAAAACTTCAGCTTACGCTTCTTCTGCAACCATTTAAACTTCAGTTGAAGTATACTCTTGGCAAAAACAAATGACCAGGAGTCTTTCTTTGCTAGATGATTGAGTGGGATGGTTGACACCATCCTTTTCTTCTCAGGATGAGTGTCTACTCTTTGGGGTTCCTCAGAACTTAAGAGCTAGAGTATTAGAAAAAAAAAGCTGATATTACTTTTCTGTTAAGAAGAATGGGGTATGAAATCAGTCCTCCTACTTCGGTTTAGTGATTGCTCAAAGTTACAATGGCACTGAAGCGGGACATAACTGGTCCTCACATTTAAGACCATAGTGGCGCAGTGGTTAGAATGCAGAATTGCAGGCTGACTCTGCCCACTGCTAGCAGTTCGATCCTGATGGCTGAAGGTTGACTCAGCCTTCCATCCTTCCGAGGTCAGTAAAATGAGGACCCAGTTTGTTGGGGGCAATACGCTGACTCTGTCAATAGCTTAGAAAGGGGCTGTAAAGCACTATGAAGTGGTATATAAGTGCTATTGCTATTGCTAACCTCATGGTCACAAGATCAAAATTTGGGCACACTGGCCTGTATTTTCAACAGGTGCAGTGTCCCAGGATTACGTGATCCCCATCTGTGATCTTCCCAGCCAACATCCAACAGGCAAAGTCAATGAGGGAAGCTGGGTTTGCTTAAGGCAGGGGTCGGCAACCTTAAACACTCAAAGAGCCACAAAAGCCCTAACCGGAAGCCCCCACTTCAATTCTGGAGCCGACCAGAAGTCCAGTTCCCCCACCATAGAGATTCCTCCTAGTGTGGTGTCCTTTTTCCTCTACCTGTCCTAATTGAAAGCCCTATCAATTGTGGAGCTGACTGGTGACAGGGAGCTGCAGCAGAGGGATGAAAGAGCCACATGTGGCTCCAGAGCCACAGATTGCTGACCTCTGGCTTAAAGACTGCATGATTCACTGAACAACCGCAGTGGTTCGCTTAACAACTATGACAATAAAGGTTGTAAAATTGCATACATCTCACTTAAAAAAAACACTCCCAATTGCGGTCGTAAGTGGAGGGCTACCTGTATGTTCTTATTCATTTAGAAACCGGATGTCAGGTTTCCCACAAATGCTCTAATTAAATCATGAGCCTCGGGCCAAGCTTCAACATACCCAAATGAAGCCAACTCTGACCCCACGTAATTTACAGCCCTGATCATGACCCCGTTTCTCCCCTCCCCCCAGGATGTGTCATCAATCACATTCAGCAACAGAGCAATTTCACAAGTTGTAGAGATCACTCCCCTCCAGCCGCTGTGGGTAACCCTGGGAGACAGCCTTGAGAAAGATATGTCTGGAATGTGCTCCTGTCTTTGGCTGCTGTGTTGCTTCATCGGTTTCCCATCCCCCTTGCCTATGGCAACTCGAGAGCAGGCCAGGGATGCTTTGACACCAGAACACCCTTCAACCGCGTTTTTGTAATTTCTCCCTAGGAGTTTCTGCTGGGTACAATACTTTAAGCATGGCTCTAGTCCTACCAGAAGATGGCAGAATTGTTGCCTGCGAGATAAATGAAGATTTGACCAGTATCGGAAAGCCAGTGTGGAAAGAGGTAAAGTAAGTCACTCAGAGAACTGGAGCTTAATCATGGCATGAGAGAGGACGTGGTATTAATATTTGCTGACATTTGGTTGATTCGTTGGTTTGCAGGGATCCACAGATCTGATTAGAAGAATGGTGCTGATGGATTTACGGTAGTTAATCCTTTGTCCCCCTGATTACTCTCAGGATGCCTGTAAACTGTGTCAAAATTGCAAGGCGGTGGGCGCAGCACCGCAATCAAAGCCAATGCTAACAATCTGTCATTTTGACCTGTGACCCCACTGCCCTCACTCCGCAACTGCCATCTCTCCTAGAATTCTTATTATCTAATAAGATCATATTATTTAATTAGATCATGTTTTATTGCTTACTCAGATAAATTACTTCTTCGACAATAACTTTATTGTCACTTTGAATGTACCCTAATTGGCATGCATTAAATTGAAATTTTGTTGCATACAGCTCTCAAAGGGTCACCACCTCTAATATACATTACATATATGTGTGTGTGTGTGTGTGTGTTCTGAGGTTTTTGCGGGTCTTTGTATGTAGGTCTTTGGTCATTCGGGTTTTCTCCCGCGTAAAATTGGAAGAATCTGGGCAACGTTTCGACGAAATCTCATCTGTCATCTTCAGGCTGGTGTCTTCAGCTTCGCTTCACTTCTCCCAGAAAAGCGAAGCGGAAGACACCAGCCTCGTCATTTTCAGGCTGGTGTCTTCGGCTTCGTGCTTGTGAGAGCAAAACGTGATCGGAGCTGCCGTCTCTCTATAAATACAGATAGTATATATAGTATTATATATAAATACAAATAGTATTATAGCTATGCTGGCTGCAGAATTCTGGGAGTTGAAGTCCATAAGTCTTAAAGCTGCCAAGTGTGAAGACCTCTGGTCTACACAAACAAACACACAAATACACACCAACACACACAAGATGGGGAGGCTGAGCATCTGGGACCTCAAAACATAGCCGATCCCTTCATTGTGAAATCTTTGACCTGTTTTTCTTTCCTTCCAGGCCGGGGTGCTACGTAAGATCGATCTAAGGATAAAACCAGCCATTGAAACGTTAGGTAGGTGGAAGCAAAGGGGTTCGACTGGAAGGGTTGGGGGGCTTGAGTGGGAGCGCCTGTTCAGGCATCAACACTCCCTCCAGTAGTGGGATGCTGACGGTTTAACAACCAGTTCGGTAAGCGTGTGCTTAGCGTGTGCATGGAGTGCTGAAAATGGAGCATTTAGAAGCTTTGCTGGCTGGAGAATTCTGGGAGTTGAAGTCCACAAGTCTTAAAGCTGCCAAGTTTGGGGACTCCTGGCTTAATCCTGAACACTTCTATATCAAGCAAAACAGTTTAAGCAGGATTAATATGTTTATAACAGACTTTGTTATACCTTAAGTTTCCAAGATACTGAACAAAATACCTTTTCTATAAGGCAAGAATGGCTTGGTTTTTATTGTTTGGGTTTTTTTTTACATTTCTGCTGAGAGATTTGACCTCTTGAAACGCTGATCTCTCTTTCAAAATGTTATAGTTGTGGCAAGAAAGGTCGTAAAAACAGGGCAAAACCTACTTAACAAATACCACAGCAACGGGAATACAGAGCTCCATTCTGGTCATAAATCGAGGACTGCCTGTACTCAGATTGGATTAAGGTAGTTGCAGATGGAATCCCGCTCTGATGTGACGCTTGACCCATCGCTATAGGCAGAGGGATTATGGCACCCGAGGAAAACAGAGATTGGAATTCTGTAGAGATTCTCCGTCATCCAGGTCATGGTTGTCCCAAAGGTGCTTTTTCTGGAGGCAACTGGTCTTTTTTGTTTTTTTTCTTTTGGAAACGTTTCGCTTCTCATTCAAGAAGCTTCTTCAGCTCTGACTGGATAGTGGAGAATAGAAGGATTTATATTCTTTGCAGACAGTTGGCAATTTGCATCCTTTTAGAGGATCGTTGAAGCACTTGGAGGTTTACCTGTGTCCTCAAGGTCACCTGAGTGGTGCTAACAGTTCCTGTAGCCTGCAATTTTTCCTCTGGAAATCCATTCCTACTCCCACACCATTCAAAGGGTGTTCATCCCAAATTGTATAGCTAAATGTCCCTAGAGATTCTCAGTCATCCAGGTTGTGGTTGTCCTGGATGTTTTTTTTAATATTATAATTATAATAATTTTAATTTCTCCAAATTTCTTCTCCCAAATTGCAATGAATTCCTTGTTGTCTTTTTGTGCTATAAGTCAGTCTTCCAAGATTACCCAGTCAAGAAAAAGTATTACTCAGTGAAGTGAAGGCAAACCGGAGCATGAAATTTCTGTACTATCTACAATCAAAAGTCTGATACATTAATGAAGAAAACATCATTGTTTTAAAAGGTCATTTCAGATGATTAAGCATCTCTACTCTGTGTCACTGATGTCCACATAGAGAAGCCAACCAATTTAAAGGCAGGCTATGTAGTAAGGTCAACTTTATTTGCCTCAATGATGTCGGCCAGACAGTGTCAGCCTCCAGGGGGAGGGCTTTGTCTATGGGAGCACCATCCCTGTGGAATGATTTACCCGTAGAGCTCCGAAGAGCCCCCGACATCCGCTTCTTCTACTATGACTTAAAGACGTGGTTGTTCCACCAAGTGGGCTATAGCTGACTGTTTTTATGCCTTTTTAAATTTAGTTAAATTTTATTGTTTTATGGCTTATCCTTTTAACCTGTATGCCTGTTATGGCTTGTTTTATATACGTTTTATTACCAATGTTTGTAAGCCGCCCTAAGTCCCTCGGGAGAAGGGCGGCATAGAAATCAAATTAAAATAAATAAATAAATAAATAAATAAATAAATAAATAAATAAATAAATAAATAAATAAATAAATAAATGTTTTTATGAGTCATTACAAATGAATAGTTTGTTTTTTTTTTTAATTCCATTTATACCCCGCCCTTCTCCGGA
>JANHFM010009954.1:147898-160611 GCA_032468115.1 Grayia smithii
CTCAAGCTCTTAATAATTGTGCTGCTGCTTATTATGCAAGTACCTTCCAGCTGCTCATTTCAGCTTTGAATGCTTTGCATGTTATTCTTGTATTGCTCTGATCTATTGCTTTAAGTGCCATGGAAACGACTCGATCAAAAGTCAAGGTATAAACCATTAGAATAAATAAATAATATTAATACCAGACACCTATGCACAACGCCTGAAAGAACAGTCAGTTCTGGGTCCTAGTTTTATTTCTTTTTTCCAGATCAAGTTTGGTTGGCAGATGATTGAAGCAAAGAATGGATGAAGGCTGGAAGTGCCATGTGACTTATTTTGTACAACCAGAAGGCATATGGAGTTAATTTATTTACTGCTAATTTACTGTAATTGAGAAATTTTTGGCAGGTTACCGTCTCAACCATAAATAAAACAGGATGTTGCCAACTGTGAAAAGTTTCACCTGCCAACCTGGCCACCTTCACTACTGAAATTGAAATGAGGAAGAGAGGAGAGACAATCTTTGTGTCAGGCAGCAAAAGGGGTGCCTATGTTCTCAACCTCAGGATTCATCCACAGTAACTGCATGTAAAACTTGTTTCAAATGTTTGTTGTGGGCAGGGGTGAAATGCTGCCCGTTCGCTGTGTTTCGGGCAAACCGGTAGTGATAAAAACTAGCGGTTTGGGCGAACCATTAGTAAAAAAAAACCCTACCAGTTCGGTTGAACTGGCAGTTTAAAAAGCTACTGGTTGGGGTGAACTGGTAGTTAAAAAAAGCTACCAGTTCCTCTGAACCGGTATTTCCAGCTGTGCAGCGGGTTTTCGCTTTGCTAGAAAGCAGGAAATCCTGCTTTCTAGCAAAGCTAAATCGCGCGCCAAAGCTGATTCCCCCCTCGCTTCTACTTACCTTCCCAAGCGTTCTTTTGGTGCATGCTGCGCATGTGCACGCAGCGTGCGTTTCACGCAGCGCCCATGTGCGGCCAGCAAATTGGTAGCAAACCGGTTCGGATTTCACCACTGATTGTGGGCCTCTATTTTCAGGATTGGAAATAGATGTATTTTTGTACTTGGAAAGCCTGAAAGTCAATTCTGGAATTCTAGCTGCAAAAATCTCAGGAAGCAGGACTGGATATCTTGAAATTGTCAGAGTAAGTGATGCTGTTGGGTTCAATGAATCAATAGGACAAATGTTGGCCTATTGTTAGAAATGTTTTGAAATTACTGTGGACAGCGGTAGGTTTTGGAGGTTATTAAAGCAGTATTGCTGCCTTTATTTGTAAAAAGTAATAGTATTTTTTTCCTGCCTAATGGGGATAGCAGTGTTTTCTGCTTCATAACATTTTCTCTCTTATGTACCAAAATAGCTTGATTGGCTTTGGATGCTCGTCTCGAGCCAATCCTATGTAGCATATGCTAAAAAGCAATTTCTGTATATTCCCCTCATGTTGTGCACAAAATTCCCTAGTAAACACACAGAACTTATTTTGATTTTGGATGCTAGGCGTTATCCAGATTGTTTAATTCCATGTGAGCATAACTGATAAAAAGACGGTTGCATAGATGTTTCTCTATACAACAGTAGCATTTTTTAATAAGACAGAAAGAAAATAATAATAATAATAAACCATTTTCTTATTGCTTGCAAGCAAATAAAGACTGTGGTGGTATCCATGGTAAAGGAACCAAAAATATAGTTCAAGTAGCTGACAATCCATCAAACAAAGCAAAATAACTGACCCAAAAGGAAACTCTTAGCCCAATTGTCTGCTTCTTGTTTAGGAAATAGCACAGCTTGTTTAGGAAATAGCACAGCTTGGTTTCTATGCCCAGACAGAAAAATGTGTGCTGTTTGCACAGCATATGGCTGCCAAATAATTAGGAAGGGAAAAAAAGGGGGGGGAATTATAATTTAATCTTATTATAGAAAATTTCACTTGCTTACCAACACCTTATAACAGAAGGCAGCTAGGAAATTAGCAGATAGGAGGCTCAAAGACTATAGCAGAGGCTATAGGGAAGGCTGCATTTCTATTCTCTGAGGTTAATCGTTGGACCACATTGGCACAGATGATAATCAGCCTGCATGACGAAGGATAAGGGTGGAGGTGGGGGAAATCCCATCCGAGTGTTGTAAACCGCACAAAGAAAGATCTATTCAGTTTTCAGAAGATAGCATATAGAGAGTTCAGTTGATCAACAGAAGAGTTTTTACAAGCACAAAAGGAGTGGGAGATCTTGCCATGGGGAGGGGGGTATAGAACCTGCCAAAGGAGCCCTAGATCCATATATACTCTCCGAATCCACTATTCCTATCTCAAAGACTCTCTCTTAATTCACTTTTGCTTGACATTATCTGTGACTAGCCACACGGTAAGTCACACATACAGAAAAGAGGGGGTCGACTACCTGAGGGTAGGAGAAGAAGCAAAGGGTAGAAGCTCCTTAAAGAGAGATCCAATCTGGAATTAAGAAGACTTTTTTTTTTACAATGAGAACAATTAATCAATGAAACAGATTGCTTCCTGCAGTTCTGAGTGCTCCATTGCTGGAGATTTTAAAGAAAAGATTGGACAACCATTTGTCCAGGATGGTATGATGTCTCCTGCCTTAAGCAGGGGATTAGACTAGAAGACCTCTGAGGTCCCTTCTAGGCTGATGACGCCTATCCTGTCCTGTCCTGTCCTGTCCTGTCCTATATCCTATCCTATCCTATCCTATCCTATCCTATCCTATCCTATCCTATCATCGCTCAGTTCACACATTTGTTTGGTTTTGTTTGTCATTGCAATCTACAATCCATCATTTGATATGTTAGGTGTGAAACAGGTCAGTGGCTTGTTCAGCAAACTTAAATAAAATCAGATCATAACTTGGTGCACATATATCTGATATACTTTAAACATAGAAGTACTTGTTCAGTCTGTGCATATCTAGTCAGAAATACATGCTATTGAGTTTACAAAGCTTAAATAGGATTTGAGCTGTAGGTATTTGCTTGAGGCTTTTGATAACTTGAGGGTTTCTGAGATTTGGGCAGAATGCTAAGGAGGTCTAAAAGATAATAAAGTCCCTTAATGGTCACAAAATAAATACCCTGCTTAGATCTTGTTGCAGGGAATTGAAAGGTAGAAAATAATGAGAGAATGCAAGTTATCCATCTTTGACTAAAGGATTGGGGCACATTTCTCTCAATGTGTAAAGGAAGAAAGTAATATAAAACAGCCAGAACCACAAGAGTTTTTGATATAGCAACTCTTACCGTACAATCCTATATGTTTTGTTTAAAATCAAAGTTCCCAAACAGCCATAGGATGTTTCTCAATTCCTATCAGATGAAACTTAGATGAAGGTTGACCTTGGAGGGCTTTGCAAACTCCCTGCTCTCATCATCTCTGGAAAATTTCCCAAACCCTTGCCCCACTGATCTCCAATTTACTCCCCTCAATCCCTTCCCTTACCCAAATAATTTATTTAAAGGCACTGTTTTGTTTTGGTCTGCTTCTGAATCAACTTCGTATAAAGAAAAGTAAGACTAAATTTTATGGGTAACCTGAACTGCTCCCTGAGATTAACCAGGTTTGTTGGAAAGGAAAACAATTCCTGAGTGCTAGTTACCCTTCTGTAACAGTGACCTGGCAGTGAAGGATCTCCTACATATTGTCAGTGTTGGAACTGCCACAGCCTTATTAAATGCATTTTCTGATCCTCTTCTCTGCATAAGAGAGCATGGATGTCCTTACAATGAGTTTCCAACAAATCATCTTTGCTTCTCTAAAGCAGGAAGGAGGGGAAGAAGAAACCAAAGACACCTCCAAATTCAAACCAGGAAAATTTAGCCAAAGTGTCTTGTCCTTTGTCTTGTTATGGAGTTCTATGTAGTGCAACTTACGGATGCAGTGCAGGTAAATCAGAGCTGGCTGGGGTATTCTGGGAGTTGAAATCCACACATCTTCCAGCGGCCAAGGTTGAGAAACACTGAGGTAAATGATATTTGCTTATTCATCTACTATCATGATATTTCTTTATTACTGTCACAAAAAGCCAAACTTCTCTACTGCATTTAATTAGTCTACTGAAAGAGAGTTCTTCCTAACTTTGTCCAAGCTGCCTCATTCAAACAGAACTAAGGAAAGCATTTAAGATTTTGTATACCTAAAATTGTGCGCCTGCCCTGTTTTAGAAGGCCTTGGAGACAGTTGGATCCTTCTACCAAATGTTTTGACAGTGTCACTGTTTGTCAGATTGATGTGAAGTTTGCTATTATTGTTTCATGTGCCAAGGGCCTATTAAAAGCATTGGTTTTCCCATTTATAAAAAGGTGGGGGTTTTTTCTAAAAGAAAGTAATAATGTTTACATATTAGCAAATGTGTTCTTTGTTACAAGGAATTACAGCAAACTATCTTGTAGCCAAGATAGACTTTTAAATATTATCTTTTGCATGTATTGGGAGCTTTTGTGTTAAGAACATGAACACTCGCAATAATTCCATTTATCCATTAACATTTAACTTTGATCCCATAATAATTAAATCAATCCCAAGCAGACCTGATGTGTCAGAAAATATTTGACTTTACTAATCATCCAGTGAAGGAAGAAGTTATATATTCATAGAATTCAAATTAAATAAAAAAGAGAAAAAGAGGGTCTGTAGGCCATATTGTACATATATCCATCCTTTGTTCCCTCATACGTTTCATATATGTATATCATATACAAGTACATACATACATACATATGACACATACCACAAATGAGGGGTGAGAAAGGATACACATACCAGGGGTGAAATGCTCTGAAGTCTGCTACCGGTTTGCTGCACTACTAGTTTGCTGCATGCACGCATGCGCAGTCACCGCAGGTGTTACCGTGCAGTGCTGAAAAAGGAGGATTAAGAAGCATTTTCTAAGGTAAGTAGAACAGCAAGGGTGGGGGAACAGTTGTGCCGCACGATTTAGATTAGCTAGAAAGCAGGATTTCCTGTTTTCTAGTGAATATAAATTGCGTGGCACAGCTGATCATCAGAAATACCGGTTCGTCTGAACAGGTAGCATTTTTTTTACTACCGGTTCTCCCAAACCAGTAGCTTTTATTACTACTGGTTCAGGCGAAACGGTACAAACCGGTAGCATTTCACCCCTGACACACACACTTTAATTTTATCCAGCTCTATTCTGATTGATTGATTTTTATGATTGCTATAATTTTTAATTGATGTGATGTCTACTATTATTGTTTATTTGCATTATTACCTGTCATCATCCAAACTGATCTTAATGCCAGTATCTCATGCCAGTTGTCAAAAACGTTTTGGAAGAGTATTTTACTAGAATGCCAAGAATTTCTAGAATGCCGATATTTATATATTTTTTTTATCCTGCCTTTATTACTTTTTGTGAATAACTCAAGGTGGTAAGATACCTAATATTCCTCTCTGCTCCTAGTTTCCCCCAACAATAATCCTGTGAGGTGGGTTGGGTTGAGAAAGAGTGATTGGCCTAAGGTCACCAGCTGGCTTTCATACCTAAAGGCAGGACTAGAACTCATGAGCTGCTGGCCTCTAAGTGAGTTCCTTAATCACCACACCATCATTTCCTTTACTCACTTTTCCAGTTCTGCACACTCCTTCCTTTCTTCATGAATTAAAACTAAATGGCTAATCAAACCCAATTAGAAACTATATCCAAATGGAATGTTTGAGTTGTCCAGTGGCCTAGAGGTGGAGCTCTTGCCTCACAATCAGGAGGCTGTGAGTTCAATCCTAGGTAGAGGCCCACTTTTTTGCTGAACAAAACTCTGCATTGGTGACAGGAAAGGCATCTGACCATTAAAACACTCTGCTTGCTCCGTTGTGGCTTCACTCAAAGAATTTATATGGACTGTTCCTTAAAAAAGATAATGAATAAAGAAATTGTCACCAGCTCTGTAGGATGCTGCGAATGGCAGCATTTAAAAAGGGGAGGAACATTCACCAAGAAAGTGGATAAATTTAGTTTAGGCCTATGTAATATTTATTTTTTGCTAAGTTATTTAAGAAGAAAATTGGGAAGTAAAAATAGCATATGCCACAGAGTCTGTGTGATACAACAGATACTTATTTTATTAATACTGTACAGTCATACAGTTTTGATGATGGCCTTTTGCATATCTGATTGTTCAATGGCATTCATATAAATCACCAAACTTCAAAATACTGTTCCCTTGACATGCTTCTTATGTGCACTGAATAGTTTTTGAACAATTAATGTCTTCTCTAATAATGTTAACTTATTTATTCTGTCCATGACAAAAGGCAAAAATAATCATGATTCAGCAGTCCATAAAAAGAAATTTATCTTTTTTTAAAAAAACAAAAAATTGCCTGCTTTTTAGTGATATCTTAAAGTTTGTTTTGCATGCTGATGTTTTGGCATGCAAAATTATAAGCAGCTAATTCAAATGACTTAATTGTTTTGAATCATTTACATAATTTTTAATCCCAGAACTGATGATGGCAAAGCTTGAAAGCAAGAGATACACAAATCTCTTAACAGTAGATAATTTTGTATGTGTTATGTGTATGTGTGTGTATGTGTATGTGTATGAGAGAAAGAGAAAATGCAGTACCGTGTACAAAAGACAGTGGTTTATATAAGCCCCCAAATTTCTGGAAGAAACGATGGAAGGAATGAGAAATAAAATGGAACAGCCTTAAAGAGGAAAGACTGGTCTGTCTGATTAAAATCTGAAGTATTCCATAACATATTATTGCAGGACACACATGTGGGATTACATGTATGGCTGAGGATGTTTCAGTGGCCACAAGGAATACCATTTGAGGAGACATTTGCAACCAGGTCCTTCTTGATATCTTTCTCTCTGCATTCTCAAATCTCATCCAATGTCCTCTTCAATCTCTTGGGCTAAATTTTAGGGCATAAAAGAAAGTTTCAATTAGAAGGGAACTGCACTCTCCTCCTGATCTTTTCATTGGTGAGCAAGCAGCACTGTAAACCCCGGAAAGGCACTCAAAGAGCACAGTTTAAAGTCATAAAACAGCAACATCTGGCTCCCCAACTCCTAAAACTGGTCTTGATGACTCAAGGATTGTCCTTCATCCTATTGAAATGTTGCTGTAACTACTTGAAGCATCAGAGAGCAGGAGATAAATGAGTTTATGCTTATACAGAGTCATAGTGTTGGTGCTTGGAATCAGAACAGAAAAGTATCAATTGCTCAGATGAAGATTAAGACTTTCCTTCATTTGAAGACAAACATCTGACTCTGGGATTGCAGCATGTCTTTAGTTCCTGGCTGTGAAGTCTTCTCAGAAAACCCAACTTGAGTCAGATCTTTGATTGTAGTCAGTTCAGACTGAAATGCAGGCTATAGGGGTGTTTGAAATGAAAGTGGATGTTTCAGACTTTATCAGAGACAGTATTGTTATGGGAAACTTATTATCTGTGTGCTATCAAAGTGAATTTCTAAGGGAAACTTATTACTGCAAAGAAAAAGCAGAAATAATTTCTTCCATCATGGTAATTTTGCTGTTCTTATTATAAATGCTCCTAAAGTAGCATAGTTTTCAGATCTTAATATTAAACTACTCCTAAAATAGCAGTGTTTCCACAGCTTACTATTAAATTAATACAGAAGCGAAAACTGAGTTTTTCCTGAAATGTTGCAGTTCTTGATTTAGATTCCCTCCCCCCCCCCCAATTCTCATAATGATATATCAGTGTACTCAATGCTTACATGGCTGATCAAAAATTTGGGGCATGGTTTCCAGAATTTTTTAATATTTTATTTCTCTGTATTATGGATGTTTACTTCTTCTTCTTCTTTTTTTGTTATTTCTTTAACTCTGCATGATTGCTTCTAGGAAAGGGATTATGAGAAAATTGTGTTATAAAATAATTATGTGGTAAACTACATTTCTTTAACACATGCTGCTCCCACCAAGGGGGTTGCAATTATACCCAGTTGGGTTAAAGGCTCTGGGAAATTAGGACAGATAACCAGTTTCAGAAGGGAAGGACTGAGGTGATGTCTTGATTCTAAATATGTTCTTAAAAGAATGAGTCGCGTTTTATTTCAAACACATGTACTTTTCAAAAGCAGGCTGAGAAAAAGGACACAAAAAGCCATGCTTGATAAACCAAGATCCATCTGCTATGTTATTTGCTATAGTGGTCAGTTAAATATTGCTGAAAAGATAGAATAACAGCATAACAGAGTTGGAAGGGACCTTAGAGGCCTTCTAGTCCAACCACCTGCTCAAGCAGGCGACCCTATAATACAGGTGTCAAACTCATGGCGTACATTGCTGTCATGTGACGTTTCACGATGTTTTTCCCTTTTACGGAGCTGGGGTGGGCGTGGCCTGCATGTGATGCATCCAGCCCACAGGCTGCCAGTTTGATACCCCTGCCCTATTCCATTCCATACAAATGGCTGTTCAGTCTCTTCTTGAAAACCTTCAGTGATGAACCACCCATAACTTTTGGAGGCAAATCATTCCACTGATTAATTGTTCACACCAGTGGTGGGTTGCCCCCGGTTCGGTCTGGTTCGCACGAATAGGTAGCGGTGATGCTGTGACGTCACCGAACCGGTTTGCAGCGTCCCGGACCCGGGCCCACCCGCACGCCCCAACTCACCTTTTTTTAAGAAAATCGGCAAAATTAGCTCTCTGCACATGCGCAGAGCGCCTTTTTGGCGATTTTTCTAAAATTACCTTTTCTGCACATGCGTGGTAGCGTGGTTTACGCATGCGCGCAAGCGTAGCAAGCGCGCCTGTGCAAATTTTGCGCGTGCGCGTGCACACACATGCACGAAGAGAACCGGTAGCGAAGGTGAGTAGAACCCACCCCTGGTTCACACTGTTAGGAAAAGGCCAAAAAGAAGGTACAAGGGCACCTCAACAGCTTTTGGTCCCCCTCGGCCAGACACTGTCAGCTGGCGGCACCCAGGGGGAGAGCTTTCTCAGTGGGAGCGCCAACCCTGTGGAATACGCTACCCATGGAACTTCGGACCGCCCCAGACTTTCGCTCCTTCTGCCACGACTTGAAGACATGGCTTTTTCACCAAGCAGGCTATGGTTGACAACTTTTAATTATTTTTAATATATTTAAATTGTTAATTTTTAACCTATTATAGCCCCTTTTAATTTTTAATTTTTGGGTGTCATATGTTGTTTGTATATTTTGTCTATGTTCTGTATATTGTTTACATGTTTTCTATATGTTTTGATATTCTCTATGTTTTTATTGTGAGCCACCCTGAGTCCTTCGGGAGAAGGGCGGCATAGAAATTAAAATAAAATAAAATATAGAAAGCAATCCATGTCCCATTGGAGCCTCTCAGCAATGCTTCCTTACCTAAATAGAGAAACAATATGACCACAGGAGGCCAAAAAAGAAATGGGAGCAGGAGTGACTTCCTACTGGTTTCCCCATTGACTTTGTTTGTTGGAAGCTAGTTAGGAACATCATAAATCACTCTTCCTCCTCTTTGACTGATACATGGAACTACCTGCACTTTGCTACAGGGAGGGGGGTGCAATGGAATGACCACAGGGAGACAAAAAACCAATGGGAGCATAAGCACCTTCCAACTGCTTCCTGGTTTTCCCATTGACTTTATTTATAGAAAGCTGCAGGTAATTCTTCCTCCTCCTCTTTGGCTGAGTAATGGATCTGCCTACCACTTTGCTGCAAGAAGGGGGATCAAAGGGAATGACAGACTGTGAAGAAAACTTCACTCCTGCTTCCCATCCCGACATGTCACAAAGAATCCCTTCTCTTCAAGAAGGATTCACTCATTGATCACCAGTCAATCTTATCATGCCAGCAGGCATTTGAATAGCTCCTTTGTTTTCTCCTTACTCACCCACCACTGTTAAGGTATTTCAAATTTCAGGCTTGTTTTTAAAGCAGCCAATCACTGCTCACATGTTGGGCCTTGCCACCAGCAAATTGGAGCTAGAGGGAGGCAGGAAAAATGGCAGGGATATCACTCTCCCATCTTACAATATTTTAAAATTCCTTTGCCCTAAACCAGGGCTGTCAAATTCCCTGCCTCTAGGCATCACGTACAAAAGTCCCGATACATCACATGACACCGCCATGATAATGTGAGTGTGACATCCCTGCCCTAAACCAAGAATGAGACCCTCAAGGATCAAGGAAAAGGATTCCTCCAAGAATGAGACCATCAGGAGTAAGGACTCCTTGTTTAGGTGGTGATGAGACCATCTCTAAGTTAAAGAGTATCTGCTTCTCAAGCAGGGGTGAAATCCAAATCTTTTTACTACCAGTTCTGTGGGCGTGGCTTGGTGGGCGTGGTGTGGTGTGGTGTGGCTTGGTGGGCATGGCAGGAGAAGGATACTGCAAAATCTCCATTCCCACCCCACTCTGGGACCAGCCAGAGGTGGTATTTGCCAGTTCTTTGAACTGCTCAAAATTTCCACTACTGAGTCTCCAGAACCTGTCAGAACCTGCTGGATTTCACCCCTGGATTACTTGTATATATTTCTATTTATTTCTATCTTTCTGTTCAATGTGAATATAGCCAATAAATACATTTTTAAAGAACCGACAAAAATAAATCAGCCCACCCCAATTGGCATGTAAGTTTTTAATTAGGAAAGATGAAATTGAAAAAATTGAAAAAACTTATAAATAAGATTGGTTTATGCTGAATTGAAATTGCTGGATTTTTCTGGTTCCTGGCTTCCTACGTTTTGTCAATAAAATAACTTCTTTTCCCCAAATCTTAAGATTTTCTTGAGAGTTTACAGTATCTAAGTGACTCCAGTCTCGCCTTTAGATGGAGCCTGGCCACATTCTTCATTCCTTCCCCCAAATTGGTGCCTCCATCGTGTCTTTATTAGTTCCAGATAGAAAATTATTCTGTCTTTCTTTTTTCCTTTTCTGTCCGTTTCCAGTCAGTTTGTGTGTTTCACCTTGTTGCCAAATACATTCTGAACAAATCAACATTGTGAATCTAGCCGGCCAGAGAGATGCAAAGAGCAACACTCTTAACTGACTGGGGGCCTTTCCTATCATTTCTTTCTCCTTTTCTTGCCATTCTTACTTTTACCAGTGTTTCTGATGTACAAAACCTTAGTAAGGACACACCTGGAATCCTGCATCCAGTTTTGGCCACCACATTAGAAAAGAGAAGTTGAGATTTTTGGGAAAAGTGCAAAGAAGAGCAACCAAGATGATTAAGGGCAGGGCTACTATTCACTTATTTTCCCTGTTGGTTTGCAAATGTGAGCACGCGTGTCCATCCATGGGCCTGGCATTCCATGCATGTGCTTTGCTGGTGCGGGCACCTTCCACGCATGCACCGGGCCTCCAAAATGTGCCTAAAGAGGATGGCATAGAACCCCCGTGATTTCTGCTGCCAGTTCAGCCAAACTGCTCCAAACTGGCAGAATGCCACTTTTGATTAACGGTTCCAGGGATTGGGTTTGCCAGTCTAGAGAAAAGAAGGACTAGAGGGGATATGAGAGCAGCCTTCCAGTATTTGAGGGGCTGCCCCAAAGAAGAGGGGATCAACTTCTTTTCCAAAGCCCCCGAGGGGGGCAGGACAAGAAGCAACGGATGGAAACTCATCAAGGAGAGAAGCAACCTGGAACGAAGGAGAAATTTTCTGACAGTGAGAACAGTTCCTAGGTGGGATGGCTTCCCTTCAGAAGTTGTGGGTGCTCCATCACTGGAGGCTTTCAAGAAGAGACTGGACAACCATTTGTCTGGAATGATAGTCTCCTGCACGAGCAGTGGGTTGGACTAGAAGACCTCCAAGGTCCCTTCCAGCTCTATTCTGAATCTTCTCAATCTGGGGAACTTTAAGAGGGGTGGACTTCCAACGCCCAGAATTCCCCAGCCAGCTATGCTTCTTAAAGTTCCCAAGCCTGAAAAAAACACTGAATATTTCACGATAAGGCAAATACTAGCCAGAATGCAAAGGAATGGCCAATAAATGGTTGGGAAAGTAGCTGAGATTCTGCCACCCCATTTTTACCCTCCAAATTCTGAGGGTTTTTATTCCATTGCCCCTCACTCACACACACACACACACACACACACACACCCTCCCCCCTCCACTTTCACAATTGGTTAAAATCAACCCCAGGAATCCCAGCCCCTTCATTCCTCCTTCAGTTTTGGAAGAGAAAGAGTTTGGCAAAGTGATTCAGGAATCGGTCGGCTCTTCCGTTTTAAAGGGCTTCGCTTCTCAGCAGTGCTGGCTAAGGAGAGTTCCCCAAGTGAGGGATTTGGACACTCACCATTTAGTTCAAGAATGCATCTTACGTCTCCCCCTTGATATGGTGGCAGACAATCACTTTTTTAAAAAAAAATCTTCCTGTCTTTCTTTGCTTCTTTCCTCTCTCTCTCCCTCCTTCCCTTTTCCTTCTTCCTTCTTTCTTTTTCCTTCCTCCTTCTTCTCTGCCCCTCCCTCCCTTGCTTCCTTCCTTCTTCCCTTCCTCTCCTCCCTCCTCTCTTCTTCCCTTCCTTCTCTTCCTTGTCCTTCTCTCCTTTGTTCCTTTCCTTCCTCCCTCCCTTTTTCTTCTTCCTTCTTTCCTCCCTCCACATCTTGTTTCTCCCTTCTTTCCTTCCTTTCTTCCCTCCCTCCCTCTCATCTTTTCAGCCTGTTCCTTCTAACCACCCCTGCCCTTGGGTGCCTCCCTTCCCGTCCTCTTCCTCCCACAGGGGAGTGACCTGCTGCCAGGGGGGGCTGAGAA
>JANHFM010009954.1:160711-176695 GCA_032468115.1 Grayia smithii
TGGAAGGCTGAGTCAACCTTGAGCCTGGTGAGATTCGAACCAACACTAATTGCTGGCATCTGGAACTAAACTGAGCATTTAGCCAGAGCATTAATTAGATGCGCCACTGAGGCTCTTAATTTGCATTGCTTACCAATGCATAATCACCATAATTCAATAAAATTTGCATGTTGTTGTGCAAATGGTGTTGTTCTCTGTGCCACCTCTGTTGTGAAATTAGAAGTGGCAGTTCTTAGAGGCTTTCTTGATTATCATTGGCTGACAGAGATAACTGCTTTTATTTGGACTTCAGCTATAAAATGTTAAAAAATGTATGTACCGGCAGATAAAGGTCAGTTTCTTGGCAGGCTGTGAAATGTGATAAAGTTTTTCAGTTAGCTGGATTGACAAAAAGCCCTTGTATTATTAACCTCAGTTGTTCAAATTATGGGTAAGCCTTTTGAAACTATGAGATATAGAAATCATTAGATTGGAAGACACAATGAATGGGGGTATATATTAAACCTATCGTCTTTCTGAACCTCGTATCATGCAGCTGCCATTTGTAGAGTTTTGTTTTTCGGTTTGCAAGCTAGAAATGCCATTGTTATTAAAATCCAATTTTCCCAGTTTGGGAACTTTTCCAATAATTGTAATACTGGGAAAATAATGATTAGTGAGATTTTAGATGTTTTACAGCCTGCAATTTTCCCCCCTACATTTAAAGGATGTTCCACATGTTGTAATTTCTGTACAGAAGTAAAATGACTTGTATAGTGTATAACGAAATGTTATGTGTCTCATAGATACCTACCATGAGTAGAAATCATGCTTGTGGCTATTACCCTGTATGTAGACTCAGTTAAAAGAAGTCTGTCGATTGGATGAATGCCCCAGTGGATGATACACAGAATAAACTAGACAAGTGTCTCAAATGATTCTTCCCTCAGCGCAGCAATGACCTTAATTCTCTTCTAATGTACATATATTCTTCTTATAGTATCAGATTAAAGAATATATTATTCATAATGATAGTCATATTCATTCACTTTTACAGTATTCTGTTTTATTCTGAATTTTGAACAAAGTTTTTATTTGAATACTGAGTTTTTTCTGCTTTCATCTGTGTCTGCTGGTAGTGTTCATTGCAGTCATAATCACATATCGTTGGGTAGAACTTTAAATTAAATCCCTTGGCAAACCTGCGAGATAGTTCTGTATGCCCATATTACAAGGTGACTTGAAGCTGACTTATCAATGATTGGATTCACGTATGATATTATCCCATTAGTTGCTAAGTAAACCACAAGTGACTTGATTCACATCACACGCCAAGTAGTTTAGCTTAGTCAATAGTGCTTTACAAAACACAGTGGTTTACTTTGCACAAGATACCAAACCAAAAATAAACTCTGTTTGTGGGTTGCATAGTATGTGAAATCAGCCAAACTCCATGGAACTAAGGGGAAATGCATCTGTTTCTCCTGGATGCAAATCATGTTGCCCCAGTTCCTGTTCAATAAAGCAGTGGCCTCCAACCTTTTGGGCATCAGGGACTGGGTTCCATGGAGAGAGTTTTTTCCCCACAGATCTAAGGGGGTGCGGTTTTGTGTGCTGCCTGTATCCCATGGATGGGGCTTCACTTGTTTGTGAGGCCTATACCAGTCCATGAACCAGGGCTTGGGGACCCCTGCTATAAAATACTTTATCGACATTTACTTTATGTGTCCACTGAGACAATATTATTTCTTTTGCATAAATATGGAAATATTTATTTCCTTCTAATTAAAATAATTGATTTTATAGAGTGAATTGTGAATTTAATTTGGCATTTATTTGTTTATCCCACCCTGGCAGAGTATCTGAATGCAGGCATTTACAGGTTATACATCACGGAGTCTACATCCAGCTGGCCTAGGTTTATGTTTTATGTCACAACCAGAGGCTTGTTATTACTTTGCTATTAACTCTATACTATATAGGACAGTATCTTGGAGACAGAAGGATCTGTCTTTTTGGCATTTATCCGCCTTTGTGGCACAAACAATCAAAGATGATTCTTTCAGAGAAAAATTACCTATTCCTCCTGCTTTCTTCCCCAAAAGCAGTACAATGTACCTTCCACTGGAGTCAATGTATTCGGGCTGATGCCATGGCTCTCCCCCCCCCCCACACACATATACACCCCGCTTTCTTTTCCTTTTGTTTGTTGCACCCTGCTTCAGAACACCATTTTGTGTTTTGTGTTCTTTGACACAGCTGTCCTTGTACACAGAGTACCCAAGCAAATTATAGACAGGCTTGAAGGGGATAGGTATCAAAAGTGGTCTAAATGGCTTAAATAATTCCCTGCTGCAATACAAACTGTCTAGGGAGTTGACACAAAACATCTCCTGGTTCAAGATTTACTTTTATCACCTGTCACAGACCCTTGATTCAAGGGCAAGACAGCCGATCTTCACATGCAGTTTAGGAATCTTGGCCAGCTTAATAAGCCTCCCCACTCCCCTCATCTTCCAGGCATCAGGTGAATTGATATCCACCAGAGTGCTTTTCTTGTCTGACAGGTGCTTGACAATGGGGGAGGATTGACTTTGTGCTTTAAGGACTCTTTACTACTATCTCTCCCATTCTTTCATTTTTCATTCTTTGTATATTTTCCTTCTGCCATGGTTCCTTGGAACTATTTAGAAGAGTAGACTTCAAAGAGTGAATTTCTGAAGATTTGGGATTTTTTTTCAGGCCTGGTCCCAAAGAAGTCTGTCTGTTCTTTGCTGATCTAGATAGGATTGTTGTCTTATACAATGTAGTTTGGGTATGGATTTTACTCTGATCAAGTATTTGAAGCAAAATCTGTATCCAAATTGGCCGTTTTGGGTGATTGCTTTTTTGATAAAAATGTATGTCGCATATCCTTATTACAGGGTCCAGAGGGCTAACCCCCCCCCCCAAATTTTTAGACCAGCAGCTGTTTAATGCACATTTTTAAATTACTTTCTCCCAAACAAAAACATTATAAAAATACACAGACCTTACCCCCATTCTCTTTAGCCTCATTATTGTTTCCAGGTGCTGTCCATTGGATTTTTTGAAAAAAAAAAGTTTGTTTCCACTCATGATAGAAAAAGGCCCATGCATCATTAAAAGCATGAACAGCTAGTACAGATTCTAGCAAACAGATATTCAGGCAGATTGAAATTGCATACAGGTAGTCCTTGAGTTACAACCCCAATTGAGCCAACATTTATGTTGCTAAATGAAATATTCGTTAAATGAGTTTGCCCCATTTTATGATCCTTCTTGCCACAGCTGTTAAGTGAATCGTTGCATTTGCTAAGTTAATACTATGGTTGTTAAGTGAATCTGGCTTCCTCGTTGACTTTGCTTGTCAGAAGGTCCCAAAAGCTGATCACATGACCCCAAACCCCACTACAACTGTCATAACTATGAACCAGTTGCCAACCATCTGAATATTGATTATGTGACTAGGGATGTTGCAATAGTCGTAAGTGTGAAATACAGTGAGAAATCACTTTTTTCAGTGTTGTTGTAATTTTGAAGTCACCAAGTGAACTGTTGTAAGTTGAGGACTACCTGTATGCAATTCTTGCATATTCTTGGAAGTAATTTTAGCACAGTAGAAAATAGCAGCTAAACACTACAGATCAGAGAAATGCAACTACAAATCCTTAAAACTAAAATCTTTCCCACCATGTGGGCCTACAAAGGGCTATACATCCTTCCCATTAGTTCCTTCAGAAATAGGTTTATGAAGACTTATAATATACTAGCTGGATACCCGTGCTTCATTATGAAATTATGTGATGGGGCTTAATAAATCGACACGTACACGAAAATTAATGAATAGTTATGATCGGCCTCTCCTCTTCCCTTCTCTCCCTCAGCCTTGCCCCACAGAAACATCTATCCTATTCCCTTCTCTCCCTCAGGCTTGCCCCACAGAAGCCTCTCCTATCCTATTCCCTTCTCTCCCTCAGGCTTGTCCCACAGAAGCCTCCCCTATCCTAGCCCTTTCTGTCCCTCAGACTTACCCCACAGAATCCTCTCCTATCCTATCCCCTTCTCTCCCTCAGTCTTGCCCCACAGAAGCCTGTCCTATCCTAGTCCTTTCTGTCCCTCAGCCTTACCCCACAGAAGCCTCCCCTATCCTATCTCCTTCTCTCCCTCAGTCTTGCCCCATAGAAGCCTGTCCTATGCTATCCCGTTCTCTCCAGAGTTATTTTCAAGTTGGGAGGGGGAGTAGAATATCTAACTAATTAGCATCAGAGCGTGTCAATAATAGCATAAGAAATACTAATGATCTGATGGTCATTTTGAAAAATCCTTTCTTAGTGAGAACCTAGAAGCCAAGAGGAATATATGTGGCAAATTTCAAGTTTGTAGGCTTTATGGTTCTGGAGATTTCTTGATTATGGCATATGGTTTTTGCTTTTATATAAATAATAGATGATCTATCTGATCGTCGGTTGCAAATACTGTTTCATGGCTTATGAGATGTATAGATATATTGGCGATCATCTCTGGTAGGCATTTATTTCCTCGCTTGATACTTACATGTGGAAAATAAGTAAAGCATTATTCAAGATTGATGCTTAGATGACATGTTTAAAGAAGAAAAGGGTCATCCCTATCAATAGCTTGTTTTCCTAAATTAAATCCTCTTTAATATAACTTTTCTGGGTTGAACCAGATGATTAAATAGATTTGATTTTGCAAATTGAAAATGATTTACAGTCCTATATTTTGAAGCAAACTTAGTTAACAAATAATCTTCCTGAATGTTGACCATCACTAACAGTGTGTTTTTAATGTGAAATATGTACATATTATAATATCGGTAATTTCATTCATATTATTATTGTGCCATTTATTGTTCATAGTTCACTTACGTAAAAGTAAGACTCATCTATCTTGTATTGTCTCAGCTTGCCCTACCAATTTTAGCTGAGAGGTTATACCCAAGATCCCTTCCATTAAACAATGCCATTTTGTTGGAGGCTAAAGCCATGCTTTCTCTGTGTTGGCACCTGCCTTATAGAGAAGCATTCTTCCAGAAATTAGGATGTCCCAGATTCTGTTAGCCTTTTGTAAGGGATTACAAATTTGGCAGTTACTCCTGGCAAATAGCCACTCTTAGCAATAGCCACATAGTTTGTTGAGATCTGCTGGTTACTATGGTGTATTGTTCTTGAATTGTGTTTATGACCCTGAGTGTTTGGTTTTGTAATTATTCTTGTGATGATTTTAACACTTTTAGGTAATGGGTGGTTTTACAAATTGGCTGTCTGGAGAAGAGTTCAAAATATATGATGTAGTTTTCATATATCATAAGCCAGACAAGTAAGGTGTTACAGTATTATCTACATCTACCTACTAATCAGTGGTGGGTTGTTCCTGGTTCGGTCTGGTTCGTGCAATCCAGTAGCGGTGACATTGTGATGTCACCGAACCGGTTCTCCACGTCCTGGACCCGGGCCCACCCGTGCGCCCGAACTTATTTTTTTCAGGAAAAACTTTGAAAATTGTGCTCTGCGCATGTGCAGAGCATTTGTTTTGAGGTTTCTTTTCCTGAAAAAACTTACTGCGCATGTGCAGTGGCGTGCTTTAGGCGTGCGTGCTCACTTCGCTCGCGCGCGCACACAAAGAGAACCGGTAGTAAAGATAAGTAGAACCTACCCCTGCTACTAATGTGCTTCTGAAGAAGATTAAAGGGTTCAGTTGAACCGTTTTCATAGTTCTTTTCCTCAAATATTGTCTTGGGATCAGTGCAGTTAAAACATCCTTTTTTCTGACTTGTTTTTTTTTTTAAATCCAACTTATATGCCGTCCTTCTCCGAAGACTCAGGGCGGCTTACAATTTTATTAAACACAAACCAATGTGCTTAGCAATAGCCTTCATTCCGTGTATATGCCTCCTTATCAGGGCTTTCCCCCGCCCCAGCGGCATTTTTATAAAGTCAGCTTATTTCCCCCAACAATTTGGGTCCTCAGTTTACCTACTTCGAAAGGATGGAAGGCTGAGTAAACCTTGAGCCTGGTGAGATTCGAACCAGCACTAATTGCAGGCAGATGGAACTAAGTGTTTCCACTTAGCAGTGTATTAGCTAATTGCGCCACCAAGGCTCTTGAAGTTGAACTGGGTTGAGTTGAATTGGGGCGACAGCTCATGTGCCATCAGAGAGGACACTGTGTGCCACCTCTGGCACCCGTGCCATAGGTTCACCATCACGGATCTAGTCAGTTCAAAGCTTTTAACCAAGCCATTTATTATGTCAATGGCAGAGATTTGAGCTGCTGAATTAATGAGACTGAACACATTCCTAGTTCTGTCTAGAAAGTATCCTAGCTACTTAAGGGGCTGAAGGCCTCTCAGTTCTGCTGTCATACATTAGAGCAGGCTTTCCAAATCTCAGTTTCTCAGTTAGTTTTAGGCTACAAATCCTGCCATCCTTATCTAAAAAAAAAAAAAAAGAATTATGGGAGTTACAGTCCAACTTTAGTCTTCACGGTTTAAGTAAATGTTAACACCATCTGTTTTACTGTTTTAATTTGAATTTCTGCACTGAGCAGGAAATTTAACTTAATAGCCAATATGGCTTCTTCAACTTTGTAAACTTGGGGAACTAATTCTGTGAAAAACATTTCTATTAGCAGTTATTCTTTGTAAAGATCCTTTGGGATAGGCGGGTTGCATAGTATGAACTCCATTTTACTTGTGTTGTATATTAATAACTGCATTACTATTAGTGTGAACTTTATACCTTCCATATGTAACCAGATGTGCTGTCACAAATGTGATTAATTACATTTTCCACAAGGGCAGAAGAATTAACTATCTAAAGAAGATTTAACACTGCTCACCTAATAGAAATGTCCTGCAATGATTTATCAAAGAATAGCTTCCTGGATTATAGGCTTTTTTCTTTTTTTAAAAAAAATTCAAATGGAACCAACTGCATTTTGTAAAACCTTTGCTCTGAATAAGTCAGAGAAAGAGAAAAAGCAATACAAAATGTTCTAACAGCATCTTAGTGACCCTGAGAGAATATTTTTTTTATAGTACAAGTCACCAGAAAATTAGCACTACAGTATCTGAAAGGAACTTCATACAGTAGATAAATTATCCTTTCTTGTACTATACTAAATTGAAGAAAAAATAAATATGATGTGGGTTTGTGATATCCTGGAAATGCAGATTATTTAGATAATTAAACACCATGGAATCATTTACAAAGATGCTAATTTGGCTGACTTCTTTTCAACCTTTTATGTTCAGGTTCTCTACAGCAGAATTGGATGATTACCCAAAACCATCTGAATAGAAGAGTTTGTATAATGAATGTTTCTTTCTTTTTTTCCCTTTCTTTTCTCCTTTATATTTTCAATGCTGAGCTTGGCCATACCAGATCCATTCTATTTGCAAATCATTCTTACTAAGAATATTTAACTGATATTTCTTTGTTTTCCCCGTCCATGGATCCTAATAAGCATGTTTTAGTGTGGTGATCGGTTCAAATGTTGTATGATCTTTAGCTAATTGTTCTTCACAGTAGTGGGTTTCACTTACCTTTGCTGCCGGTTCGGAACTGTGAGCGTGCGTGCGCATGTGCTCGCTTCACTTGGGTGTGGCGCTTCTGCGCATGCGCAGAGCCTCTGTGATGACATCCAGGCAGGTGGGCAGAGACTCCTGCCACCGCCACTACTGGTTCGTCTGAACTGGGGCGAACTGGTAGAAACCCACCACTGGTTCCTCAGTCAAGTTAAGCAGTGGTTGTGCTCTGAAAAACCTTAACCCTTCAATAAGAGATTTTGCAGCATCCCTGCAAAGTTTGCAGTTTACTGAGTTTATTTCCTGTACTCTGCAAGAGCTGCCATCGTTTTGCAAAACATCAGAGAAGCTGAAAAATCTTCTGTTCAATATGTGGCTATTCAGGCAAGACTTGTTTGTTATTCCAAACAATTCTGACCGTGTTACCTCAAGCTGGGCTAAATGAAACGGAGCAACGAACCTGGCAGTCATTCCATCTAGGAAGGTGAGATATTTACATTTATTTATTTACCATTATTTCTAGCTCACCTCAACTCTGATACACTCTGGGCAGTAAACAACATTCATAATAAGAAACAAACACATAATACAGTCCCTATCCCACAATAATATCCTGCCTACCCAGGCATGTTGGGTCAAAGCCATGATGATATAGGATTGCTTTACCTTGCTTTTGAATGCAAAGAGTGGTAGGGCTGCATGTACCTCCAGGGGTAGAGAGTTCACAAAATAAAGGCTAACACAGCAAAGGTCTCTTCTCTTCATCTTCTTATCTTACCTTGACCTTCTTTTATCTATAACAGAGTTCCCTAACCCCTGGTCCATGGACCGCCACCAGTCTGCAGCATGACAGAAACTGGGCCACATAAACAAGCAAAGTCCCATCTGCGGGATGCAGGCAGCATGCTAAACCATTCTCCCTCTGATCCATGGAAAAAGCTCTCTCACGGAACCAGTCTTTCAGGGTCCCAAGTAACACTCCCAATGAAAGAAAATTCCGAGACTTGAGTTTCCTCAAAGTTCCATTTTATTAGAAATGTCATATTGGCACATATTGGCACATCTGAAAGTTTCCAGGTTTTCCCCACCCAAATGAAAGTTCAAGTTCCTGCCCAACACCCACATGTCTAACACATGGTCCAATCAAAGTACTGTCCCAACTGGAGATGCCTCCCAGTTCCAGCCATCCAGGTACAGGGCAGGATGTCCTTGACTCTCTGAGAAAGGAATATTATTATGACTATATATCACCCTGGCTCCATATAATCCCCCCTCCCATTTTTAAAAAGGTACAGTCCAATTGTGGTGTGATCTCCAGAATCTGCTAGGCATTACTTACCTTCAGGTAATTTTCTCTTTCTATTGACAGGACCCTGTGGCCTACCTGAGACAGCTCCGGGTCGCATGAAACCTTTGTTCTTAAAACAGCTTTGGAGAATGTTCCTCTCCCCAAAACTGTATGAAAGCACAGCTCCCCAAAACTGTATGAAAGCACAGCCTATTCTTGCACAGTTTTCAGAGATTCTGGAGCCTGTACCTTATTTTCAGGCATTCTCTGCAGCGTCCAAGAATCACTCAAGATTGAGGTGTGCTTTCAAGAATAATTATTGTCAGGTGTTGGTGAATGTTGGTGTGTCACCCAAAATTTCATGGCGTATCATTTTGACACACGTGTCATAGGTTCTCCATCACTATCCCAGCCTACCTTACACACTCAATTGAACATATATAACAATATAGTACTGCTCCTAAAAGCAGAACTAGAATAGTAAACTTAATTTGTTGAGATGGTAGAGAACACACAGCTGCTCTTTCCTTTCTTGAAGAGCTGATTTATGGGGCCGTTATTTATGTGACAGGGATATATAATGATATTTGATGTATAGTAAATGTAGGAGAGAAATCAGTTGTTAGCAAATTACAGAACCACAGTGTTATTCAAGATTACAAAAAAAAAAGGAAATGTGAGAAGCAAAAACATTAGTTACTGAGACATTTTTGCTTTTAATAATGGAAATCCAAACAGAGAGAATTCTGAAGTAAGTGTGAAAGCTCTTCTTCGCAATTAGAGGTTGACATACTTATTTAGCAACCATCTTCTATAATTTTTATCCTCCTTCAACACAGACATGTTTCCTTAGGTTTCTCAGAAATGCTTTTTACTTATAACAGACATAAATAAAAATCAGCCAAATAAATGTGACATGCTCAAATTTCAAATGGCTCAATTACTTCTCTGGTTTCTGTCTACATATTAATTTAAAGCATTTTTGTGTAGAGTGTAACTGCATATGGAACTAGGAAATCAGGTATTTTTGCATCTTGATTTCAATTTGTCTCCCAATACAGCAGGGAATTATAGGCTATGGTCCTATTAAGAGGGTTGTTTTGAGTTTATTCATTTTAGAGGTGAATTTAGCAAATGTTTGTCTGGTATGCCTTTTTAAATAAAATCATTTGAAAGCTCTGGCTTTTTATCCTTCAATTTGCCAGATCCAGGAGTCTCCTTCATTTACACAAGGCATTTTTGGAAGGAATAAGCCTTTGCCCAAAACTGCATGCATTCCCTTTCTGATAGGTGCCAGTAGCTGGGGCAACAATCAGAAGTGAGTTTCAGCAGGTTCTGACCAGTTCTGGAGAACCAGTAGTGGAAATTTTGAGTAGTTAGGAGAATCGGTAAATACCACCTCTGACTGGCCCCATCCCCATCTATTCTCTGCTTCCCAAGTCCCAGCTGATCGGGAGGAAATGGGGATTTTGCAGTATCCTTCCCCTGGAGTGGGGTGGGAATGGAGATTTTACAGTATCCTCCCCCTGCCACACTGACCAAGCCATGCCATGCCCACCAAGTTACACCCACAGAACAGGTAGTAAAAATTTTGAAACACACCACTGGTAAGAGTCCCCGGCTGATCTTGACTGATCTCAAACTAAGCAGAATCAGGGTAATTGGTGACTGGTTATAAGTTTACCAGGAAATTCTATAGCCTCAGAGGTGTACATAAACAACCATCCCAGTGATAAACCATTACCACATAATTTCAAGATAACTATATAGATGTGACAAACTAAATTCAAGGCAGTATTTACTGTACCTTTTGTAGTACTTTCATTGGCTAGTATCTGAAGAATTATGTGAACTTGCTTATAATCAATGTGGTTCATATGAGATTCTCCTTTATTCCACATCACTAAAAAGGAATAGTTTAATGAAAACATCAGACTTCTCTGCTCCCATTATGGAACTTCTGAAGAAAGTGCTTGCTATCCAGTGGATGGTAAAAACTTATCTGGTTTGTCCACCATTTAATAATTGTCAAGGAGGGGCTCATTCCAATTTTAATATATTGTTGGTCTGAACTTTTTTTAAAGTTGTCATTGTTTCACTAGGCAACATCAAACTTGATTGCAAGTTGTTGTTTTGGAATCACCAAGAAAGTTGGGTGGTATACTGAAAACCTGATTTTGTTTTTAAAGGGGAAAACTATTTATTTAGAATGAAATATACCCCTATTGTAGCAATAGTTGGTCATGCTGCTACTGACAAGAAATATGTTGGACTTTCCTGGATTAAATTTCAGTTTAATTCCAGTTTCATTTAGTGTAGATTAGCTATTACTTTTCACCTGCTGGACACAAGACACATTTTTCATCAAGTCAAGTCATAGCCTTTCATTTCAAAGAATTTGATTGGGAGAAACTTTGTAGGTAACCCTGCATAACATATACTTTCTCATTTCCGTCTGTTAAATGGTGGAATGTATATATTGCCTTTAAGAAAAATGTGGGTCATGTGTATTTTAATGAGTTGCAGAGGCAGCACTGATATCATTTAAATGGCAGAATGAATAACTTCATCCTTGAAGGAAGGAAAAGTATCGTGATAGTCACTTATAAAAATAAGCGAATTTGCCATTTCATTAACACTTTTCTTATATTTTCAGTTTCCACTGGAACTGCTTTCTTTTCCTTGGATTTTATTGCAATTGTTCACTTTCGCCATTACCACCGTCTTGCCCATAGAGAACACATAATAAAGAGAAAAATGTAACTGACACAGTTTCTTGGACAATTGCAAAAACACAGGAGACATCTCATTATGAAAATTCATCTTCCTTGTTGAGTAAAGTAAATGAAAAGCTCTTGGGGAATTTTATGTCATAAAGGAGCTAGACTTGAGAAAAATGAAGCAGATAAATGAATGAATCTTTTTAATCAGAACTCTTTCTATCAGCGTGATGTATGTTGAGCACCCTAAGGGACGCCCAGGAAGGAAATAAACCAATTCAAATTCAGATGTTAGATAGAATATACCATCAAGGAGTAGGTATTTAAGAGTTTCCCCACTGGATTGAAAAAAAAATGTTTTAAATCTCACTAGCAATGTTTGGAAAATCATTCTCTATGTTATAAATGCCAATTTAAATGGAATCTAAGCGTGGGGTGGAAGGTATTTTCATTAAGAAAAAATCACTTTGTGAACCAGCAGAGAAACCATAATATGAGAATAGGTCATTGGCTGTGTTCACATACATTAAACATGTTTTATTTGTTTTTAGTCCTTAGTAAGCCACAGCAGGTTCATTCCAAGTGCTAACTCATCAACCAAGGTCTTCAAATCACAATGGATGGTTTCATGTATCATATTAATCCAGACCTAAACACAGTACATAATAGCTTAGTTTGATGTGTGCATGCAGAAACTAGTGATATCTTGAGGTATCACTTGTTAGACTGTGTCTGAATTTTCTACATTACTGCCTGCCTCCATTATTTCGGAGAATGTTTCCATGTGGGTTGTGCCAAGGAGATTGGGGGACTGGAAGAGCAGGACCTCTTTTGCATGCAAGTCTTCCATATCTTTGGTAAAAGTGTACCATAGTATTTCTAATAAGATTAGAACACATACAATAATGTTTCTCTTCTGCAAAAGAATATCTCCTCTTATAGAAGAGAATAAGCGTAGGTTAGGGTTGGAACTGTGGAGTTCATGAGCCAGATTGTTTGCTTGCAAACATTTCCTAACCCAACTAGGTAGCATCACTGTAAGCAAGTGTGGGGTTTGCTGTCTAGTTACCGGTATAAATAATATATAACCTCCTGGTTTTGATGGTGCGGGTTTCTTCCTGGTAATTCCTTGATTATTATTTTTTGCCTGTTTGTCTGGTGTTTATACCTGCTTATCTAGGTGTTGATTACTGGAAAGATATGTTTGGATCTCTTTTTTCTCTTAGCTTTTTTATTGCCTGTTTTGAATTATATGTAAATATGATTTAGCTGTCTATTGTTGTCTGATTTGTGAGAATTCCTTGGTCTAAGATTTGGCTTGATCTAAGATGCTCAGTTTTCCAATTGAAACGATGGTTGAGTCTGTCCATCTGTTGTGAGATTAAGGAATTTCCATATCTTCTGTTGGTGCTGATCGATGCGTTCTGCTAATCTTCTGCCTCTTTGTCCTACATAATGGCTGTTACAGTTCTTACACTCTTATGTTGTAAATGGCTCCAGTATTCTCTTAGTGGGATATTGGTTGTGGTTTGTTTAAAATTCTTTGAAGAGTATAGTTAGATAATTAAAATAGGAACACAGAGATCTACAGTAATTGCTCTGATCAAAGAATGTACACATTGGGATCCTAGCTGGCTCCTGTTATTGGCTATTGGTCAACAAAATCGTATTTTGCTCAAGCTCAAGATTGCGGCAATTTTAAATAGCAAAATACAATTGATTGTATTTATATAACCCCCACCCCTACTAATCTCAAACTGGAACATTTTTTAAGCATTGTTTGAAATTGGCAAGTGTTCCTTATTTTTTTTTAAAAAATACACCCCCCACCCCCACAAGACGTAGCTATTGCCAATCCTTGGGTGCTTAAAATAATTGCAGAATTTTTTATAAAAGAAATATCTGTGTTTAAATTGGCCTACTGAAAAAGCTGTCACATTCAGACAAAAGTTGGAGGGCACTTATAAATTACCTCTCCATCTGAGGCATCTTTGCTTTTTCCTTTGCTTAACTAAAGAAATTTCAGAGATGTCAGCCACCAAGTCAGCTTGCCGGGAGAAGTCAGTGACACATTCAAGCACAGCCTCTTTGTTTCCAGCCCTCAGGGGACCACAAAGCCCTTCAAGGTGAAGTTGATGAACGCCACTGGAAGCTGGAGATAAGCTCCACTGGGAAGCCAGCCTTCTCAGCCCCAGTACCTGAATAGTAATATCTTGTGAAGCGACCTATTTTTGCAATCTCCAGAACCAGGTTGCCAGTGTTTGCAGCTCATATATATGCAAAAAATCACCTAAGCAAGTGGTTAATCATATTGTCCCTAGTGGGGACATGAAGAGAAATAAGTAACAGAAGACATCCATTTGGGAATTTAAATGTATTCACTTACCAGGATGACCAAAAAATATTCCTGTTTAAAATATTCCAAAACAAAGGTTTGATATTACTTATTTAGCAAGTATTAATGAGGCTTCAGTACTTATATTCTTATTCAATGGTGTACGTTCACACCAGGGGTGGGTTCTACTTACCTTTACTACCGGTTCTCTTCATGCACGCGCTTTGCTCGTTCGTGCACGCGGTTGCTTCACTCGCATGTGCGCACACTGAACGCACATTCCATACATGCGCAGAAACTATTATACATGAAAAAAAATTAAAATAAGCATTCTGCGCATGCGCAGAGCAGAAAAACAGAAAAAAACAGAGAAAAAAAGTAAGTACAGGCGCACGGGTGGGCCCAGCTCCCGGCTGCGGAGAACCAGTTCGGTGACATCACACCATCACCGCTACCGGATCGCGCGAACCGGGAGCAACCCACCACTGGTTCACACGACTAATAAAGTCAGGTAAAAAAACAGCGGATAGATTTGTATAATACACTAAACTGGGTTTGCTGTTTTATAGCTTGATATACCATGCAAATCCATCTCATGTATTTATGGCTCAGTGAAGTTTACAACCTTCCAAATGGATGTTATTTTCGTTGTCAAGTTTACTGCAGTGAATGAACACCATTTATTTGTGTCATGATATTATCTTGGGTTAACTTATCCTAAAACATGTTTTGTAAATGAAAAATATATAGGAAACAATAAAACTAATTTTATTGCCCAAGTGGCTGAAAAACAGAAATGTTAATTTACAAATACCACAGTAAAACATAATTAACCAGAACTATGTGAGATATTTACACTTCTGGTATCATGAGAACTGTGACCAAACACATCTAGAAATACCAAGTTTTAAATAATTTTTTTCACTTTCGTTATTTATGTCAGATAATACACAATACTTCTATGAAGCAAACTGAACAATAAACCATCCTGAGTCCTTCTTAATCAAAACTCCAGTATAATCTAGTATAATCTAAATCTATCATCTTTGATTTCTATAATCAAAATGAAAGTGTAAACCATAACCTCATAACCTCATAAAAGTGAGAGTAAAACCCAAATTGTATTTGACAGAAAGACTACCAGTGTTGGCAACTTTTTCAGCACTGAGTGCTGAAACGGGAGCACACGCACACACGCGCACATATGCATGGCAGAAACCGGAAGATCATCTTCCTGGCACACGCGTGCGCACTGGCCATCTGGTCTTTCAGTTTCTGGCGCGTATGTGTGCGTGAAGACCAGCTGGCTGGTGCTCATGCACATACCAGAAACCAGAAGAGCAGCCACCCCATGCGCATGCACACGCCAAGAAGATGATCTTCTGGTTTCCGGCCAGCTGGTCTTTGCGCTCACATGCATGCCAGAAACCAGAAGACCAGGTGGTTAGTGCGCACGCATGTGCCAGAAGCTGGAAGATCATCTTCCTGGAGCACGTATGTGCACCGGATGGCTGCTCTTCAGATTTTCAGCGCTCCCGCGCCTGTGAAAACCAACTAGTCAGTGCGCATAAGTGTACCAGAACCCGGAAGGCAAAGGCAAAGGCAACGGTTCGCGTGCCCGGAGAGATGGCTCTGCGTGCCACTTCCGGCACAGGGTCCATAGGTTCGCCATCATGGGATTAGACTAATTGGAAAATGAACAAGGTAAATATTAAAAAAATACTTTCTTTTCCTCTTTTCAGTTAGTCAGACATCACCTCATTTTGAAAAAAAACCAACTATGTGTTAAAACAAAAGAACTTACCACCTGAAATTTATCTATAATACAATAATAGGATAGTTAAATGAAAAATAAATATGTTTTTTAACGAAGGAGGCAAGATTAACATGCTAAAGATTTGGCCAATTTTAAAAACATTTTATTCTGACAGAATGTATGGGAAAATAGACAGGAAAAAAATTATAAAATTATTCTATATTAAAAATACTCTTCATACATACTTCATTTCCTTTTATGACAGGAAGGAAGGAAGGAAGGAAGGAAGGAAGGAAGGAAGGAAGGAAGGAAGGAAGGAAGGAAGGAAGGAAGGAA
>JANHFM010009954.1:176951-187172 GCA_032468115.1 Grayia smithii
TTGGCCACGCCCACCCAGGTTTTGTGGCTCCCGGTGTTTTGTTTTCTGTAGGAAACGGGCCCAAGTGGCTCTTTGAGCATTTAAGATTGCAGACCCCTGGTCTAGTGGTTAAGGCACCAGGCTAAAAAAATGGGAATTCTAGTCTCACTTTAGACATGAAAGCTGGCTAAGTGACTTTGGGCCAATCACCAGGAGACTGTAAGTTCTAGTCCTGCCTTAGGCATGAAAGTCAGCTGGGTGACTTTGGGCCAATCACCAGGAGATAGTGAGTTCTACTCCCACCTTAGGCATGAAAATTGTTGTGAAGAAAAAGTATTAACGTATTTTTCGCACTGTAAGATGCACTTCCCCCCCACACACACAAAAGTGGGAGAAAATGTCTGCGCGTTTCATAGAGTGAATATTGCAGTGGGGGGAAGTGGGTTGGTTCCCCGCCACCGGGGAACGCTGGAGCCTTCGCTTCTGAGTAGCTGATGGGCGGTTGGATCGGCCTCCTGGAATACCGCTGATCAGCTGTTCTACGTGGCAACAAATGGCAGCGGCAGCAATCGGTGGCGATAGGCACCACCTAGAACAGCTGATTGGCGGCGATCCCCACCGCCTAGAACAGCTGATCGGCGGTATTCCGGGAGGCCGATCCAACTGCTCAGCAGCAAAGGCACCAGCATTGCCCAGCAATGGCAGCAGTTCAGCTCAGTTGACCGGTGGTGGGCGCAACAGAGCAGAGCCCTGACGAGCCACGTGCTAGGGCTGCAATAACATGCTGAAGCTGACCAGGATGTTTGCTGTAAGGATGCTAGCCAATGAATACCGGATGGATGCTGGGAGGCAGAGGCAGATTTTTTTTTCTTATTTTCCTCTTCTAAAGCTAATGTGCATCTTATAGTCCAGTGCGTCTTATAGTGCGAAAAATACGGTAGCTATGTTCAGTGCTTTGAGTTAGTTATAATAAAGGCAGGATTAAATAATGTCAGATACAAAATATCAGATTCTTTTTTTTTTTTCCCCTTTTCTTCCATTTTTCTTCCAGTGTGTCAGGGTCATTGCATTATTTTTTGAAATAGGATGCTGAAAGAAAAAAGATGCAAATTGTTCTTTTTACTTTCTGGTTTTCTTCAGTCTTTATTTTAAAAATGACCAAACCCAGCAGATTCTATGTAATTCTCCTCTTCTCTTTTTGCTTTCTTCTGTCTTTCCCTGAAATGTCCTCTGAAATAAAACAATGAAATTATCAGAGCTCATAATTACATCGACGGCAATTTTGAAATAGGAGATTTGAAACTTCTTTTTGGACAACTAAGTTGTAATCTATCATGCATAACATGTTTCCTCTGTGGCTTGTTTATGTTCTCATTGGGTTGGTGTCTGTGTTTCCTCTCAAAAAAAATTTGGCTGTCCAGTCTCAAGTCTTGAAAGCACACTCCCTGTCCTCCTGGGAAAGCTGACCAGCCTGGAAAACAGAAGAAGTCACAATGCAACTGTTTTGGACAATATCCTGCGGGTGCGCCAACTGATCTCATTGGCCCGGAATGCTGTCAGTAAGGTAATGATCCTGCTCTCTGCCAGGATGAGACTCCAAAACAAAGTTATATGTCGGAGGTTAGGTCTTCAAGAGAAGACAATCTTGACTTAGAACTTGTGTACAAACTGGTCAAGGTCAGGATTGGTAATTACAGGTAGTCCCTGCTTAAATGATAAAAAATATGTGAACTCTAGAAAGCATGCAAAGAAGAGCAACAAAGATGATTAGGGGACTGGAGGCTAAAACATATGAAGAACGGTTGCAGGAACTGGATATGTCTAGTCTAATAAAAGAAGGACTAGGGGAGACATGATAACAGTGTTCCAATATCTCAGGGTTTGCCACAAAGAAGAGGGAGTCAAGCTATTCTCCAAAGCACCTGATGGTAGGACAAGAAGCTATGGGTGGAAACTAATCAAGGAGAGAAGCAACTTAGAACTAAGGAGAAATTTCCTGACAGAACAATTAATCAATAGAACAACTTGCCTCCAGAAGTTGTGAATGCTCCAAAACTGGAGGTTTTTAAGAAAAGATTAGATAACCATTTGTCTGAAGTGGTGTAGGGTTTCCTGCCTAAACAGGGGGTTGGACTAGAAGACCTCCAATGTCCCTTCCAACTCTGTTATTCTATTTGAAACTGCATACATCTAGTGGTTTCAGCACAAGGCTAAAAAGCAGGAGACCATGAGTTCAAGTCCTGCCTTAGCCATGAAAGTCAGCTGGGTGACTTTGGGCCAGTCACTCTCTTAGTCCAATTCACATCACAAGGATAACAAACAAACAAACAAATAATAAAAATGAATAAATAAACCTTTCCAATATACAGGCCATTTTCTCTTAGAGTAAGAAAACAACAATATTTCAAAATAAAAGAAATGGTGTGCCCTTTCCTGAATAAACAGAATAAACAGAAAATATTTTCAACTGGATGTGGTATTTAGATAAGGGAATAGAAGGGGAAGTGATCAAATTCTCAGATGAAATCAAGATGGCGGGGGGACGGGACGACGACTAGTCAATACTTTGGAAGATATGCTTAAGATCCAGAAGGACCTTGACAGACTTGAACACTGGGCCCAATTCAACAAAATGCAATTCAGGCAGTACAAAAAGGATTTACATTTAGGCAAAACAAAGAAACAAACAAACATACACAGGTATGAAATTGATGGTACATGGCTCAACAGCAGTAATTGTGAAAAGGATCTAGGACAACTATGTAAGTATTAGCCAGCAGGCAGCTACCAAAAGAGCTGATATAGTGATAGGCTGCATCAACATAGGGATAGTATCAAGGTCATGTGAAGTGTTAGTACTGGCTAATAATGCTTTGGTAAGACCACATTTGGAATACTGCATCCAGTTTTGGTCACCACAATATATAAATGATGTTGAGACTCTAGAAAGAGTGAAGAGAAGAGCAACAAGAAGTGCACACACGCGCACACGAAGAGAACCAGTAGTGAAGGTGGGTAGAACCCACCCCTGAAGTGGGGTATATTAAAGAAAGGTAAAAGGGAAGTGGGGTGGGGGCAGGTAGCAAGCTGGCCACCGGGACACTGGGAAGGCAGCGTGGAAGGCAGGGCTACGGGCTGCGGGGAAGGGAGTAGGGGAGGCAGGCTGGGATAGGGGGGTAGGGGCAGTTAGGTAGGCTGCAACTCGCAGGCTTACCTGGCAGGCAGATCAGGGCTGCTCAGTTGGGGCACACTGCTTCAGGCAGGCAAGCTGCAAGCGAGGACCCATGCAGTAGAAGTGGGGAATGACTGGGTGGAGGGGGGGTGGGGCAAGCGAGAGTCGGGTGGCCTGGGCTAGCAAGCGGGGACCGGTTCAGGGGCATGGCCAGCCGGTGATCACTAACGGTTCTGCAACCCAGCCCAAATTACTGCTACCAGTTCTCCAGAACTGTTGCGAACCGGTAGTAACCCACCACTGATATGTATGTGTCAGGCGAAAAAGACCAGGTCCACACATTAGGGTCCAATTAAACTGATTTATTGCTAAAAAATCTATACATGGGATCTTCTCAGCTAAGTGTTGGTACTGCTTAGAGTTAGATAAGGGTTAATGGCACTTGGGGCCCCAGGGGGGACTAGGTTCTCTTAGCTATGTAGGGATTCTAGGCTGATCCCCCTTTTCACTCCACCCTCAGGTTCAACCATCTCTTTTCCTACAGTATGAGATGTTAAATCTTGCCTTGCTGGTCCTGAATATATGTTTGTAAGCAGGTTACTCTTACAGGTGGAACTTTCAAAAGGCCTACAAACTTCCTTCAAACCCATCTTTCTACCCACCACTCACAAAACTCACTCTGCCCAATTTCCTCATCACTCCGCAATAAGAACTAAGAGGAGATTCTCTGCTATACCATGCTTTGATTGACAGTTCTAATGACCAATCATCCCACTAACAAAAGCTGGATAAATGTTATTTGAACTGTAAGACCTCTGGCAGCAAGATTCCCCTCAATATTTTATTTGCATTAGTTAATGGTTTGCCTTCAGCAGTATTTAATCTCCTAAAGTGTACAATAAAAAATCTCATTAAAAATTGAATATGGAAGAAGTGTCCCCTAGAAGATCTCTTCTTTTAATGGAACTAAAGTTTCCAATTAGAAATTGTATCTTTATTCCCTCAGAATAGAAAAAGGAGCAAAAATACATTATTACTACCTACTTTGAGAATGCGAGTAAGTTTTATGATTCTGTAAAGGAGCCTGACACCAAATACTGAAGCCTTGGTGATAGAATTCTTTGAAACAGTGAAAAGTCTCTCATGATTATAAATATACACTGTTTTGTTATTGTTGTGTTCATAGAAGACATTGAAGATAATGTAGTTAATATGCAATTTATTTGATTTTGACTTAGTTTATTGCATGGAGCCAGTGATTATAGTTTATAATCGCTGGCCGCGCGGGTAGTTACGGGAGCTTCCCCTTACTCCCGTGTGACACCTCTCCTGAACAATCTGCACTGGCTGCCCATGGTTCTCTGGATTCACTTCAAGGTGCTGGTGCTTACCAATAACGCCCTACATGGCATTGGCCCAGGGTACTTGTAGGACCACCTTCTGCCATCACCCACTGCCCTGTGCGCTTACATAGGGCTGTACTCCTCAGGGTTCCATCGGCCAGACAATGTCGGCTGGTGGTGCCCAGGGCGACGGTGTTCTCTGTGGGCGCACCAGCCCTCTGGAATGAATTACCCACCGACCTCCGGTCTGCCCCTGACCTCCGCTCCTTCCGTCGTGATCTGAAGACATGGCTTTTTAATCAGATTTGCTGATGTGATCGGGTCTTTTAATTTCTCTCTGTTTTTTAAATTGTTTTTTAATCTAAATTATTTATTTATTATAATTCTATATTGTCTTTTTAATGTTTTGTGAGCCACCCCGAGTCCCTCGGGAGAAGGGCAGCATATAAATAAAAATAAAATAAATAGAAATAAATCAATAAATAAACTGTAATTTTGGCTCTGTTCTATTTTACTTAAAAGGATAACCCAACAAATCCTGGCTTAGTTTGATTTAGTATGAAGTCAATACTGTCCTGTCCCCACAAAATGCAAAATGAAATTCAGTGAAACAATTCTGATGGACTTGGGACTAGAACAAACCTCTAGTTCATGACTGAAGCCTACAGAGGAGGAAGCCAGTATCCAGTGGAAAATGTACCTTATTAAGTATTGGCAGATCTACATGTAAATTCAGCTGTCTAGCAAAGGTGGCAGCAGCATCTGATACTTTCATCAAAATGATAAAAATGGCATTACACCATGGCTATTTAAGTCCCGCCCCTTTCTGACCTGCATGTGTTGTCACAATGCATATACACTAACTGGATCATGACTCCTGCATTGTGATAGCATGATACTGTTGTCATTATTTCCCCTCCTCCTCCAGCTCAACTTGCAGACAGATCTGTGGTCAGCCTCAGTCTCACACTGTACTCTTTCGACACTTAGAAATACCAGAGTATGGAAGGGGGATATATTTATTTATTAAACTTGTTATACGGCTGACTGCTCAGGTATTAAGGATTTTACACTGAAGTATGGCTAACCAGAAAGACCTAAACCACAGTATAAATTACTGTTATTACACTTATATGGGACTCTACTGTTTATGATTCTGGATTGTTCACTCTGGGAGTGGTCTGATGATAGAAGATGGATGCCAGAACTGGGATTATTTTTGCCTGCCTTTCATGGAGAAGGACAAATGCTTCTGTGGAGAAGGACAAGCCCTTGTAATTCACTTCTTCATCCAAAGGTATGTCTGAAATATGGGTTACTTCAATACGATCAGTGTTTTGGGTCCTTCAGATGGTCCACTTCTAAACACCAAAAAAGTGTAAAATTTAATACATTTATTAAGTGTATGCATTGTAATTGTTTTATGCATATGCAAATTCAGGGGGAAAATGCTGTTATTTGAATATAAGGACAGTGAGTCAAACCATAATGGGAAGAGTATAATTGTATTGTATGCTTCTTCTACATATGTTAACTGTTGATGGGTAGCTTTGGGAAGTCATTGCTCCCTTTTGAAGATTCTTTGCATTTAACCTGGACTGTTACATGGTCCCTACAGAGGAGGGATATAGGAAATTTGAGTTGTTGTTGGAGTTCAAAAACCTTGGGAAGGCTATAGGCTCTCAACCATGAATATATATATCTGTTCTCTCCCCTTTAAAGTAAATTATAGCTTTTATTAGACATATATTTTCACATTGCTTTACAGCCCTAAGTGGTTTCCAGAGTCAGCATATTTTCCCCAATAATCTGGGTCCTCATTTTACTGACCTCGGAACCTTAAGCTAGTTAGGATAGAAAGAATCGAACTCCTGCCAATGTGAGCAGAGATAGCCTGCAGTACTGCATTCTAGCCACTGCGCCACCATGGCTCTTATCACCTGAATAATAGCTGAATGCTACAATATTTGTTTGTTTATTTGTTTAAGGAAATGTATATGACTCCCCGCAACTCACTCTCAGTGACTACAGGGGGCTCACAAACATAACAACTCAATATAAGATGAACAGCAATAATCAATAATAATATACCAATAAGCAATGATATGAATACAATAAAGAATAAAAGTAATTAAAATCTAATGTATTTGGCATCATCAACAAACAAGCTGTGGGAAACTGGATGTGAAGCCAACTTTTGGGAATTAATCCAATAATCCATTATTAAGTAAATCAGGGTTTAATGTAGCCCTTGCCAATCCAGTGTCTCTAGACATTGCCAATGGCTATACTATTTCTAAAGTCCAGAACATCTAGAGTAGGGTTTCTCAGTTTTTATTCTTCTATGTCCGACTTCCTATTTTTCTCCTGTGTTTCCCCACCCCACATCCAGGCCCCATTATTGGATACAGAGTTGGCATAATAACTGGGGTGTTTTCTGGAATCAACAAGACAGTATTTTGAGGATAAGTACTTTGCTTTTCTGTGTCCCCCTTGGCATGGTCATTGCTACCTGTTTTATGTTTTTCACCTGCACACACCCCTTGAAATATCCTAGGGCACTCAGGGTGCCCAGTGCCTCCCCTTAGTTCAGAACCACTAATCTAGAGTGCATGTGTTGGGTAGCCAGATGTTTTCCTATTGTCATTTTCCAATAGGAATGCATGGCATTTTTGGAGTAGTCTGCCTTTGGGTTTAAGACTTTTACCATCCCTCTTAAAGTTCCAGATGTTGCGTAAAATGGAACAATTCTGCAGAGTCTTTGGGAATACCTAGTTAGTGTTCTTTCTTTTTTAAAAAATCAATGTTTACAATAGTGGTGAATATCTGTAGTTCGGGTGTCGGAGGAGGTTGAAAGGGAAAGGGAAACTAAACTCTGCTGAAGATGTTACCTAGCCACAAGCTCCACAAGCTTGGAGAATGAACCTTCACCCTCAAAAATCAATGTAATTGTTGTGTTCCATGTTTATTACATTTTGGTTGCATTATCCATTTTTTCTATTATTACCAAATATGTATTGTTTGGCAGTGCATCTTGTTCTATGGTGTGGCTGCAGTGTTAAAAATCATGGCTTTAGTTGACCTGAAATTGAATGATAAGGTACTCAGATTCCCATTCTGACCTTCCTGTAGTGTTGCTGTGAAGGTAAAATGAATGGATGAACCACAAGTGCCAATTTGAAAAGTAATTTGAAAAACTACTTGCTCTGTTTGTCTAATGACATTACCAGAGTCAGTTTGGTGTATTGGTTAAGGTGCTGGTCTCAAACCAGGAGGTTCTGAGTTCTAATCCTCTCTTAGACGTGAAAGCTGGCTGGATGACTTTAAACCAGTTACTCACACTTGTTCAGTCCAACCTAACTTGCAGCGTCGTTGCTGTGAGGAAAATAGGAGGTGAAGGCATTATGTACATGGCCTGGAGTTGTTCAAAATACAGGCAGGAGAAATCGAATAATAAAATGAGGAGCAATGTAGAACTTGTAACCTAGATCAGAAATCCAAGGAATCAGATATTTTGGCAAACACAAAATGGGGGACAAGTTAATGAAGCAATATATTCTGTTGAATGTGTCTGTGCAATAGAATAGGACAAATATTATTAGCAATAGTATTCTTGGGAAAAATTAACATGCTATTATGCATAGCATCTGTGAATTACCATTTCCATTAAGTGTGTAAGCTTTAGCTTTATTACTTTGAATGAAGGACAGGTCCTTGCTTTCCTCAACGCCTACGCATGGTAATTTAACCCATATATTAAAAAACAGCTTGTATGAAAAGGTTAAAACCAATTCATGTACAGAATTTGAGAGTGACTTTAGTTGATTTCTCTGTGATCCCAGGGAAGAATAATGATCTAAATATATCTTATTGAGAGAGAATAAAAATGCACAGGTGGCTCAAGTCAGCCACTTATTTTTGCCAGCAGAGGCAAGTGTACAAGTGTCACAGAAGCAGCTGCTGAATGTCATGAAGGAGGCATGCTTGAACTGGGCTATTTTAATTACAGTGTTTTGACATACATTTAGTCTCCCTAGACAAACTTAGTTTATAATGCAACAGTGCACAGAGGGTTTGATAGTCAACAATGTTAGCTGATATTTGAGGGCATTGGTGTAGATCAGGGGTGTCAGACTCGATTTCATTGAGGGCTGCATCAGGGTTGTGTTTGATCTCAGAGGGCTGGGGCGGGCATGGGCAAGGCGGGCATGGCAAGCTCGACATCACTCATGTCGGGGGTGCTGTGGTGGCCCAAGCGCTCTGTCAGTGAAAATGGGTGCCGAGCTCCATTTTCGGCTGGAACTGCCTCCTGAAACTCTGTCAACAAAAATGGAGCTCAGGCAGAGGCACTGCGGGCCGGTCCTTTGCAGTTTCCAGGGTAGCCCCATGGGCCATGTTAGATATTGAGACTGTCAATCATTGGGCAAGGAAGTTTCCACCAAGTTCCTCCGTTTGGGCGGGAAAATACTAAACGCTGATTGGTTGAGATATTGTATGTAAGCAAGCTTTGCCAGCGAGTGTTCACTGGTTGCAGAGGATTGTAAATAAAGAGCTGTTGTTGGAAAGTCATTCTCCGAGTCTTCATTCACACGACAAAACAATCCTCTGCAACCAATGAAATTAAAATTCCGTGTTATACTTGTGGGTTGCAAGAATGGCTAGAAGACCATATAAAGAGTGTTCAACAGTAGCATTATTAGACAGTATGAGGATTGTGTGTTTAGTAAGGAGACAGGTTTTCCTTTGCTGTTGAAAATGGAAACAGGAAACGAATTAAAAGCAGTGTCAGCATCTGCAGTGGTTTTTAGGTCACTCAGCAAAATTAAAAACAACAAAATAAATTGCTGGCTGAATCCCTTTATTATCTTTCAATATAGAATTTACTGTCATCATTAAATAAAGTTAGCAAAAAGCGTTATTTTTGTTCCGCAAGTATTTGGAACTGGCAGTCCACAATAATAAGACACCAAGTTTAAAAAGTTAAGGAAATGGTGACAAATATTACTCAGTTTCACTGTCTTCAAAAAGCAGTCTAAAGTTAATTTATGATAATAGTTTCAAAATCACCTCAACTTCTTATTTTTCTCTAGGCCAAGGAATTCTGCAGATGCGAAGAAATCGTTCTGTGCTTCTTTGTATTTTCTAGCTAAAATTTGGTTCCTGGAGTGTAGTTCAACATGGTTATATTTGGTTGTTCTTCAGAAGGCTCTAACTAGGGCAGGAAACTCTTATTAGCATGTATTTGGTTTATGATTAAAAATGATACAGTTTAACCTTTAAATACTATGTTGTGCCCAAGTATAAAAAACTGGAGTCATGTTTTAGTAGTATATTACTGCCCCACTAATAAATTGAATTCAAGTACCCAATCCATGGGAAAATTCAACTATAGTCTGCGTATGACTTGTTTACTTTTATTGTAAAAAGTGAGATTATTCAGCAAAAAATCAGGAATTTCACAGAAGAATCCAGAACAATATTTAATGTGCATTTACTTCATTCATATTTTCTCTCTCTCTGTATATATTTACTTCTACGTGTGCTTACTCCATTCACTGCTACTTTCTTCCAATGCAATATGCTTTACGCTTTCATCTTAAACTACTTTTGGATCCTAATGCTGAAATCAATGGGACATAGAAATTTAGAGTAGAATAGAATAACAGAGTTGGAAGGGACCTTGGAGGTCTTCTAGTCCAACCCCCTGCTTAGGCAGGAAACCCTACA
>JANHFM010009962.1:0-21686 GCA_032468115.1 Grayia smithii
TTAGTTCCTTCTACCCAGATCATTCATTTAGGCGCCCTTATAGATTCAGTTCAGGGCAAGGTTTTCCTTTCCAGGGAACGTAGAGAGGGTATTAAGTCCTTAATCCAGTTAATTCAAACTCAGAAGAGAGTCCCACTAGACACGTTATCGTCATTGCTGGGGAAGATGGTTTCGGCCATCAACATTACTCCATGGGCTCAGCTTCACCTTCGTGAATTGCAGTGGTTCCTCTTACCTTTTCAGCGTTCCGGTCGAGCATCGTCAAAGACAAAGGTGTCTGTTCCGCCTGCGGTCATACGCTCCCTTCGCTAGTGGAAGTCCGTGGCACTGGGGAAAGGGTGAACTTTCCTTTCATTCCATCAACTCATCTTGGCGACAGACGCCAGCCTCACGGGGTGGGGGGCTCACCTCCTTTCCAACTATGCTCAAGGGACTTGGTCACCCAGCGAAGCCAAGAGGTCCATCAACTGGCTGGAGCTTCGAGCGGTTTACTTAGCGCTCCGCAAATTTCAACATCTGGTGACCGGGGCCGATGTTTTAGTGCTCACAGACAACACATCAGTGAAGGCACACATAAACCGCCAGGGGGGCACTCGGTCCACCCTGTTAATGCTAGAAGCTCTCCGTCTCCTTCTCTGGTCAGAACGTCACTTGATGGCCTTGTCAGCAGAACACATTTCAGGGAAGGAGAACGTGACAGCGGATTGGTTGAGCCGTCAGAACCTGGATCCATCAGAGTGGCGCCTCGATCCCGAACTGTTCAACCAGCTGACCGCCAAGTTGGGAGTTCCATCGGTGGACTTATTTACGACTACTCAGAACACTCAGTTGGTCAGGTTCTTCTCCCGCTTTCCATCTCAGGGAGCAGAGGGCGTCGACGCACTCAGATGTCCTTGGCCCAGAGGACTGTTATATGCCTTTCTGCCCATTCCATTGATTCCATGAGTCATCAGAAAGATCTTGCAGGAAAGGGCGGAGGTCGTTCTGGTGGCTCCCCACTGGCCTCGCCGGTCATGGTTCGCCGATCTGCAGTCATTGTCGCTGGTTCCTCCATGGCGTCTTCCATTAGCCCCGACATCGCTCAGCCAAGGGGACCTCTTTCACCCGGATCCCCTATGGCTTCAACTGACCGCTTGGAGATTGAGCGGCGTTCCTTGAGGGCGGACAATTTTTCCTCACGAGTGGTCCGAACCTTGTTAGCTTCCCGGCGTCCCTCCACTAATCGAATCTATGCAGCAACTTGGCGGTCCTTTTCTAGATGGTGTGGCCTTCGACAGGTGGATCCTTTACATTCCTCCTTGCAGTTGATCTTGGAGTTCCTGCAGGATGGCCTGGAAAAGGGCCTCTCTCCCAACACGCTCCGGAGGCAGGTAGCGGCTCTAGCTACGGTGTTGTTTTCTGAGCAGACACCTCACTTTCCTGGCATCCCAAGATTCGCCGTTTCCTACGCGGAGCTACTAACCTTCGTCCACCTCCTATTCATCGGTACCCTACTTGGAGCCTGAACATTGTCTTAAATTCGCTCACGCGTCCACCTTTTGAATCGCTTAGATCCGCTGGCTTACATCATATGACTCTGAAGGTGGCCTTTCTAGTAGCTATCACATCTGCCAGGCGAGTGTCAGAAGTGGCAGCTTTATCTATGAGGCGGGACCTCTGTGTTTTCCACACGGATCGTGTAGTCCTCAGATTGGACCCTACCTTTATCCCTAAGATTAATTCAGTTTTTCACCATTCTCAAGAGATTGTTTTACCGAGTTTTTGCACTAATCCGGTTCACCCGTTGGAAAGGAGATGGCATACGTTGGACGTTCATCGTGCTCTTCGTATATAACTCAAGCGTACTGCTATAATTCGACGTTCAGAATCTCTTTTTGTATCATTTTCACCTGCTAGTATGGGCCAGAAAGTTTCATCATCCACGATTTCTCAATGGATCCGTCATATTATAGCCTCTGCCTATGATCTATGATCCCTTCCTCGACCTGACCATATTTATGCTCATTTCACGCGTAGTGCTGCTATGTCTGCTGCCTGGGCCACTCAGGCGCCTCTGTTGGAGATCTGTAGAGCAGCAACGTGGTCTACTCCTTCTCCTTTCATTAGACACTACAAGGTGGATAGATTCGCCTCGGCTGAGGCGGACTTTGGACGCAGAGTCTTACAGCAGGTGGTTGACAGTGACCAGAGATAGGATCAGACTTGGCCCACCCATTTTTATTTTGGTTTTGTGGGACATGTGGCTTTGGTATGTCCCATGCGTGGATGATGTCTCCAACCAGTGCGGAGAAGGAGCGTTGGTTCTTACCTGACACGCACCTTTTCGTTGGTTGGAGACATCATCCAGCCCCTCCCTATTGATGTCTGGTCGTTCTATATTTCTTCTGTCTTTCTATTACCTCCTGCTCCAAACACACCGAGCCTGTTCATAGCCTTCGCAAAAAAGCGGATCCATGCAGCGGAGGCGGGGCTTAAATATTCAATTGAATAGGCTCAGTCCATTAACCTGAAGAGGGGAGTACCACCCATGCCTGGATGATGTCTCCAATCAACAAGAAGGTGCGTGTCAGGTAAGAACCAACGCTTCTTTTAACTCAAAGGGAAAAAGACTTTTTGGGCCTTGTAAAGGTCTCTTGACTGGTCTATTTCTTATCTCCATCGTGCTTTTCTTTCTCTCTCCAGGAATCACTTCCAGAAGATGCTTGCTCCATTGCCAGTCTTAATAATATTGACAGTATGAGTGAAAGTACCAGCAGCATCCTTAGCAAGCTGGACTGGAATGCCATAGAGGCTATGGTAGCAAATGTGGATGAGAAGTAAAACTGTATCTCGCCTGTTCTGGTCTTTAAAAGGACATTAAGTGGAATATGTAAATGAATAACTGGTGGGGAAGTTGGAAGATCATCAAGCAACGTCACCAGTAACATCAAGGGCCAACATTCATCCATTCAGGAAATTCTGCATAATGTTACAGAAAAATTCAAGGAAATTTTAAAAAAATGATTACCTTTAGAATAATTTGATTGATGGTGGCGGTGCTGTTCCACAGGATGGAATTTTAGGATTTGTAGAATATGTAGATGTTTAATAAATCTGGCAAATAAGGTCCTAAGTGTGTTATTAACTTGTATTTCTGAAAGAGTGTTTAGAATTTAGGCAACTAGGTTTGCATCTTGATTTCAATGAATCTTGCTTAAAATTATGAACATTTTAAATATTTTTATATACCGTATTTCCCTGAAAATAAGACCCTGTCTTATATTTTTTTGAACCCTGAAATAAGCGCTTGGCCTTATTGCCATGCACTCAAAAGCCCGATTGGGCTTATTATCAGGGGATGTCTTATTTTGGAGGAAACAGGGTAATAAAATGTTTTGGGGTTGTTGTTTTTTTGTTACATTTGAAAATGTTTTTGGTGCAGGTGATAAGTTTGTGTTATATCATAAGTTTATATTTGTTTTGAAGATGTTACTGATATTCAGTATCACTTGCTATGTTATTTTTGGTAGTCTGTGAGAAGTAATAAGGCCTTAAAATATGTTGAATATGTGAATATTTAAAACAGTTTCATTTTTTAATTCATTCTCTTGATGAATTTTTCATTGGGATGGCTGTTATACTAATAGCATATCTACTTTGAACCTTAAGTTGAAAACATGGATACAGGGGGCTTGTTATTAGTTCCTACTATTCTTATTGGTGGAATACTTGAAATTTTCTGAATATTCTGTATCTTCCATCAGAACCTTCAAGCCATTTTCATTTCTTTTAAAATGCAAGATGTCGAAACATTCTGAGTCGATAAATATTTATACTTGAACCAAAAAATAACAAGTATTTCATATACTCATTTTATAAATTTGCCAATGTTACAGTTTATCATAAAGACATGTTCTGGCTTCTAGTTTGGGAGCCCTATTTCAGAAATGGTCCCTTGGAAGGTAGCTGATTGTCAACCCTTAGATAGGCCAGCTAAGGAAACAGACTTCCAAGAATGACTGGAACTCTCCTGGACACGAATACAGGCTGGAGTAACAATCTTGAAAGGCTGTTTTGGCTTCCCATCCTCTTATACCTCTGGGAATTTGGGTGAAGCCAGTTTGAGTTTTTAATGTTTTCTTCATTTCTTGTCTAACGTTGTCTCTGTGCCTTCAAACTCTGGTGGAAGAGGATTCTGATCACTCACAAAAGCTGGTGCCTTTTCATAACATTTTGAACAGACATTACCAGACTGGGCTATTGTAAGCTAAACAATTCTCCTCCTACAATGTTTGGTAATGAAATGAACTCTTAATCTTTTCGCTTGATTACTAGTGAGATTATTCCTTCCGTAATTAAGATGAGATTTGTAAAGAAGGAAGCCCCCATTATATTTTGATGGGATAAAAGAACCTTTAGAGTGCTTAATTAGATAAACGGGTGGCATTCAGGAGATTCGGACAGCAGGATGGGATGCACCTTATGATACCACAATGATGTACAGTAACTTTGTAAATCAGGATTAAATCTTTATCTGCATTTGTAGAAGTTGTACAGCAATACTAATGTAATATATTAGACTGAATCAACTGTTTAACATATTGATAGTAAGATATCTATGGAAGTGTGTAAAAAATAATGATTTGTTCCTTCCTGTTCTTCTAATACTACTCCTAATTACTGTTACTACAAAAACACTCTGTAGTAAAAAAAAGTGTAGAGTACGGGTGCCAAACTTGTGGCGTCATGTGATGTACCGTGACATTTTTTTCCTTCAGAGCTGGGGTGGGCATGGCCTGTGTATGACGCATCCAGCATGTGGGCCTCCAGTTTGACACCTCTGGTGTAGAGCACGGACAGGGAAATACACATAGTTCTCGCTTAGAGACTGCTTGTTCAACAACTAGTTACCAGGGTGCTGAAAAGAGTAGTTATGACCAGTCCTTGAGCTTTCGGCAGTTATGTGATGGTGATTTGGATGTTTGGCATGCATTCATGACAATCACAGTATCCTACAGTTACATGATCATTTGATACATTCACAGCCAGGTTTCCACAAGCAAAGTCGGAAGTTGCAAGTCACAATAATATGATGTTGCACTGACATAAATCAGTGTAGTTATAACATTTCAGTTTATGACATTACTTAACAGCAGAGTTGCCAGACCCAGTTAGAGTTTGGTGAGGACTACCTATATTAAGACATGGAAAATATTTGTGTATCTGTAAGGTAAAATACAGGTAGTCCTTGACTTACGATCACAATTGGGACCAGAATTTCTGTTGCTAAGCAAGGCAATTGTTGAGTGAGTTCCTCTCAATTGTATGACTTTTTGCATTTGTTAAGTGAATCATGCAGTTATTAGGTGAATGGGAAGGTCACAAATGTGATCACATGACCCCCCCCAGGATCCTGCAACTGTCAAAAATACATGCTGTTGCCAAGTTACTCATTTTCATCATGTGATCATGGGGATGCTGCAGTAGTTGTAGGTGCAAGAACTAGTTGTAAGTCACTTTTTTTCAGTACTGTTGTAACTTTGGTCACTAACTGAATGGTTGTAAATCAAGGACTACCTGTACAGTATAGCGTAGATGTGTATACCTGTACAGTATGGTGTAGAACATGGCTTCAGATTAATGCATATCTTGAGAGCATTGCTTATGTTAATTCCAGTTAATACATCAAACTGCTAAGAATGGTTATTTTTTAATGGAATGGGCAAATCCCAATGATTTCTCTTAAAACTATGACTTTCACACAGTGTGGTTTAATTTTTGCAGATTTTAAACTACTACTGACTTAACTAAAGTAATGCTTTGCAATGAAAGTATTAAAATTATGTACCCTTATGGGCTCATCTATAATCACCCTTGGACCTAGCTATATTTCCCTCAAGACAGTAAGAGATAGGTAAGAAATTAAAATTGGATTTTTTAAAAAAAAAAATTATGTAAGCCGCCCCAAGTCCCTTGGGAGATGGACGGCATATAAATGCTATTAAATAAATAAATAAATTTCCATGAAACATCTGTGAAAATCTAGGACTCTTAAGGAAAATAATTTTTTGGCTTTGATCAAAAATGAGATTGATTGAAAACAACCATGATAAATATTACAGAAGGAATATACCTACAAGGATTCTCTGAACAAGAGAAATCATAGACTTCAATTTATCAGATTTTTCATTTGTTTTTGCCAGTTCTTAACTCAGAATTAACTAGCTTCAAACTTTAAGTCTGCTTCAATTTTTCTGAAGCCAGAAAGTTGAGGGAAGAGGGTATGGCTATCTACAGTCAGACAGCAAATCCATCTGCTTGCATTCTGTATTTAATTATCAGTTTAGAATAACAGAGTTGGAAGGGACCTTGGAGGTCTTCTAGTCCAACCCCCTGCTTAGGCGTGAAACCCTGTATCATTTCAGACAAATGGTTATCCAATCTCTTCTTTAAAACTTCTAGTGTTGGAGCATTCACAATTTCTGGAGGCAAGTTGTTCCACTGGTTAATTGTTCTAACTGTCAGGAAATTTCTCCTTAGTTCTGAGTTGCTTCTCTCCTTGATTCGTTTCCACCCATTGCTTCTTGTCCTACCCTCAGGTGCTTCGGAGAATAGCTTGACCCCCCTCTCCTTTGTGGCAGCCCCTGAGATATTGGAACACTGCTGTCACGTCTCCCCTAGTCCTTCTTTTCATCAGACTAGTCATACCAAGTTCCAGCAACCGTTCTTTTTGTTTTAGCTTTCAGTCCCCTAATCATCTTTGTTGCTCTTTGCACTCTTTCTAAAGTCTCAACATCTTTTTTTACATAATGGCATCCAAAACTGGATGCAGTATATTTCAAGTGTGGCCTTACCAAGTCATTATAAAGTGGTATTAACACTTCATGTGATCTCGATTCTACCCGTTAACGCAGCCTGGTACTGTGTTGGCTTTTTTGGCAGCTGCAGCACACTGCTGGCTCATATTTAAATAATTGTCCAGTAGAACTCCAAGATCCCTCTCACAGTTACTGAGTGAGGTTCCAAATGTACCTGTGCATTTGGTTTTTCTTGTCTAAATGTAGAACCTTACTTTTTTCACCATTGAATTTCATTTTGTTAGATACCGCCCAATGTTCAAGTCTGTCAAGATCCTGCTGTATCTTAAGCCTATCTTCTGGAGTGTTAGCCATTCCTGACAGCTTGGCGTTTGCAAATTTGTTTAGAGTCTATCACCCAGCTGAGCTGGGAAAACAAGCGGTTGAGGCAATTGGGCAAATATTTAGTCATAGCAACTGGATTGCCTATTCAAGAAGGAACTAGAAATCAATTAAGAGATTGATTGGCTGAAAATTGGTTACTTTGGGAGTAATATGGCCAAATGGGTGAATTGTGATTAGGTGACTGCAAAAGCTCAAATTAACTTTCAGAGTTCTTGAAGACTTGGGTGCAGTGTCAAGTATCTCTCCTGCCATAATGGAGAAGCTACCAGATGTGCTGGTAGAACATGCCCTCTGCTTGATGTGTCCATGCCATGGTGACTTTTTCATCGTTTAATTCTGATTCTTTGCTGCCATCCCTTTTTGGATAACAGAATTTCAAACTTAATGGCCACCCACTCATAAATGATTCTGCATATGTACAATAATGGACAAACTCCCAGTTGAGGGCATGTATCTAATATGTTATACAGTATATTTAAAATGTATTTTTTAGGGCTCAAATAATCCTGTTCAACTGAACCCATCCCCCTAGATTAGAATGACTGTCAGATGTTAGGCAGAATGAATAACTTATTTCTTGTAAGATAGTGATATGAGCTGGCAAAGCCCAATAATCATGTCCACTTTAAATGTATTTGGCTTTGGCTTCACTGTTTCACTTGCTAATTTATTTATTAAAATATATACGCTGCCTATATCACTATTGGTATTTAGGAATATCCCTTTCTAAAATGTTCCAGTTCAGCAGAAACATTCAGTCTATAAACAACCATGTATTTATGGGGCAAAATTAGTTTCATCTATTTATGTAATATGAATCAGTGGAATGAACTGGAATCTTCAATTTAGAAATTAGAAATATAATTTACCAACCACCAACAGTACTTCCCTTTTCCGGAACAATTTTTGCTGGAATTGTTTTTTAAATTTACATACATTTTGGGCCCACCCTAAGGAATAGAGTTAATTCTTCATGTAATGCATTATCAAGAAACTCTTACTCTCCCCTTAGTGTATTTCACAGCAATTACTATGGAGCTAGGTGATTAATTTGCTGGTAAAATAGAACATAATAAAATCAATTGGTAGATACCCAGGGGGTAACTGAGTGAATGAGTATTGTACAAAAAGGAATTAGGCAAAATATAGTAATTGCATGAATGCAGCACAGCTTTTCCTTTCACAACCTTAAAAATAGATTTTGCCCAGAAATATTTGCAGCAATTGCGACAAAGAAGAGGAAATGAAAACTATTTTATAGAGCAATTAGATTCTGGTAATTATTAGTCATGTCAGTTTAATTTTTCAATTCTGTACAAGATAATGAATTTGAATATTGTGTTACTGTTTCCTACAAATCAAGTAACACTAGAATTCTGTAAATTAATGTAATAAAAACACAGCCCACCATATATTAGTTTTATAATTGAATTGAATGCATCTAAAATCTTTGATGAACATCCATTTTTAAATAAAATGTAGACTTAAAATAGTCATTTGCTGATTATTATGCTATTCATTTCTTCTGCTTTTGTCAATATGCAAAAATTATTTTTGTGTTATCCAGAAATAGAACAGCTTCTGAAAGAATGGTGACAAGTACACATTGAAGCACCACTCCAGAGACAGTTTAAAATAGCATTTTCAGTGTATAAAAGATGAAAACAGATTTCAAGTAATTAAAAAAAGCCTATCTACAATACAGCCATTTCTGTCCAGCTTTTTTTTTAAAAAATCATTTAAAATGGTTACGTTAGTGCAACTATAAATTACAAATCCATATTGATTCCTGACATTTGCAGGCTCCAACTGATTCAGTAAGGGAGTACCACTTGGATCATAAAGTATTAACAACAGAATACAGGCCCACCATCATTCAGGAAGTGCCTTTGCGCATTATGTCCTAGTGTAATGCACTCTGATGTCCTAACGAAATATACATGTTTCTTTACTCAGAACAGAGTGATGGTTTTTTCCCCATTTTGAACATTGCCATATGAACAGCATTAGAAAGAAATTGAAGCATACAAGAAATAAACTATAGTTTCTTTTTATATCAAAATGTACTCTTGAAAATGTGTTTGGCACAGTGCTAAATCATATATAGTTAATACTAAATATTGCAGGATACAATAAAACCCTGGAGTTAACTTGTGTTTACACCCTTGTAAGGGATAAAGATACCAATTATTCAGAAATCAGCCTATACAAACTGTATAAACAATATTTATGTCTTGCTTTGAAAACCACTGATATAGTAAATTTTACATAAAAGACTGGAAAATAATATAAATGGATTTAAACAGATCTTTACAATAAGAAATTCAAATGGAAACAGACAAGTAACAAAGAGAAGTAAAAAAATTTATTGCAGTATTCGTTCCACCAGATTTGCTGGGGATCCCTTTTCTTGTATTATTTCAGGGTGACCTAATACATCAAAAATCTACATTTACAAAAACTCCTCCTGCAGGTAGGTCATAGATACTGCATGCTTTTTTCCCCCAACAGAATAAATTATATATCCAGGAAATTCTGCCATTTTACAGCCTGGAAAAACGATGCTTTCCTTGAAACTGGGCTAAGCTAAAGAAAGCCATCCGCTGCTAGGTTAAACTCCAAGAACACTTTATTAAGAACATTAACAGACTAATTTCCAACATTCACTTGTTTATTTTTTTAAACAGAAAGGTTTTTTTTCAAGATATAAACATTTTTTTTCGTTAAACTATTATACAGTGGGAGTAAAAATGAACTGAGAAGTTTCTGCTGCACAACAGCGAAGGAAGCTCCCACAAAAATGTTTACCAAACATTTCCTTCTGTTTCCTGCATCCCAGGTGTCATTCTTACTCTTCATTAAATTGATTTTTTTTTGCCAGAAAGTTGGTAATTTCAAGTTTTTTTTTTCTGTTGTTTTCTGTAAAATTTGGCTGCATGTGTACAAATGCATTATTAGCTGGAAGTTCCATCCTTGGCGGCATACAGCGATCGTAAAGTCTGAACAACTTTATTAGTCAGCTTATTAGCACTCGTTAGAGCAATTTTTTTGTAAATAATGTCTGACTCTTTGATAGTGTCTACCCAAGGCACCAGTTTGCGGCCATCACGGCGCTTAGCCTCAGTCCAGGAGCCACTGTAGGAGCCTGCCATCCATTGAACACTGAAGCCATTGCTGGTTTTCTGTACTACTCTTGCAATTTGTGGTCGATCTTTGTACTTTGGACAGCAAATAGCGATGACATCCATGACATCAACACTTTCATTCATCTGTGCTGCCAACTCCGTAGAGTCTGAATTTCGTTTTGACCTTCTCAATGACTAAAACATTGGAGGGGAAAAAAGACCAAGTGTTACACAAAAGAACTTGATTGAAATTATTGCTTTTATTGCTTTTAATCCCTTGACGCCGGGAGTTGGGATTTTCCGGCACACATTCCATTGCCGGCAATGAGACGCGACCGCCAGCGCCAAGGGGTTAACATATCCTTGCAAAATCACATATTTTAATTTGTACCCGTCTCTTTAAACTCTTATTGATATATAAAATTATATATACAAATGAATCATAAAGCTACATAAAAACTTGGCAACAATAAAAAGGTTACACACAATACATTCCAAAGGAAATTTTTTATACTAGATATAATCTCTATGTTTTTATTGTTTTTGTTAAAACTTTCTACAAAAAGTTGTATAAACGGTTAAGAATTTCTATCTACAATTTTTATATGCATTACATTACTCAATGTACATTTTATTATAGACTGACATTTATAAGCACATAAAATCATTTTACGTAATACGCTGCGAAATACGTTGACTCCTCCTCCGCCTCACCCCTGAAGTGCCTCCTCCTCTATCCTCCCCATCACTCTCATCCTCCTCTGTCTCAGCTGCATTGTTCCTAGGGCTGCCACCTCCGAGCAGCGAGGTAATAGCTTTGTTGCGAGCATTTGTGCTTGCTGACACTTCCCCATCTTCTTCCTCTTCGTCAGGATCCAAGTGTTCCATAAGAAGTTTGAACTAAAAAATGAATGTGGGAGGAGAGGGGAGAAACTGTTTTAAAATATGCTACATAAAGTCCTTTTAGTCAAAATTTTAAAGCAGAAGTGATCTATTACAAATGTTGTTTTCTTCCTCAAACTAATTAGAAGACAAAAAATATTTTAGGTCTTTCCATTGTCGGCAGCTCCAAACAAGCCACCAAATAGTTGGAGCATCTCACCCCTTCCTCTCAACCCATCGGTAGACAATCTGCAGTTCAAAATTATGCATAATTCTATGCATCAGGGAACAAAAGAAAATATTTGGTTCTAATTATGGAAGATATGTGACATATGGACAGGTAGCAGGTGAAGGAGAATTCCAGAACATAAAATTTGCCTTTTTAAAAAAGAGTTATGCATCAAGCACTATGGTTTGTCCCTGCAACACTTGGTTGTCACTGGTCTCCCTCCAGACACACCAAAAAATGGGCTGATCCAAGAAAATGATTGTTAAATTATAATTGGGGACACCTAAATATATGTCAATCTGCATACATTAAGTGACGTTTCAGGTTCCTTGTTGAAACCACTGCTTGGAAAACAGACATGCCCAGAATCTGGAGGGAAAAACAAGATCCTAGGGAACAAGATAATAGTGCAGGAACCAGTTAGTCCGCTCTGTATATTCCTAATTTTTATGTTTCTGATGGGGTAAGATTTTAGTTGGCTTATCCCTGGACAACAGAACCATATTGCATAATAAGAAAAGTGAAATGGCTAATTTATTATGTGTCATGAAACTTTAAAATAAAGAAAATATGAACTAATCATTCTGTCATCTATGCTTCTAGAAATGGATGCTAATATATTTTTTTTGTTTAAAATACTGTAATTTCATTCATAAACATAGATTTTTAGGTTTTCATATACTGTACCACTGAGTTGTATGATTAAAGCAGTTCAAATATATAAATAAACACTGCCAAGATATGCTGCTTCTGATCCATGAGGTGCCATGAAGATTACCTTCATCATCATATACTTTAATTACTTAAAACCATTTTATCTAATGGTACAGAACTGTACAATAGCACCAGCAATAACAGACTATAATAAGTGCTATTGCTATTCATAGACTTATATACCACTTCACAATGTTTTACAGCCCTCTCTAAGTGGTTTACAGAGTCAGTCTATTGTCCTCAACAATCTGGGTCCAACCTCGGGAGGATGGAAGGCTGAGTCAACCTTGAGCCGGTGAGAACTGAACTCCTGGAGGGAGCAGGGAGTTAGTCCTGCAGTACTGCATTCTAAGCACTGCACCACCATGGCTCCTGTACCATAATTACAAGTAGTCCTTGACTTACAACCATTACTTAGTGAATCTTTGAAGTTACAACAGCACCGAAAAAAAGTGACTGGCCGTTGTTCATCCAAACATTGCAGCATCCCCTGGTCACGTGATCAAAATCCGGGCACTTGACAACTGTGTCAGTTGTATTTATGACATTTGCAGTGTTCCAGGGTCATGTGATTACCATTTGTAGCCAGTAGTAAATAGTGATGTTTTAAATAGTGAAAACTTACATCTAAGTATTGTTTCACTATGTTCCTCTTCACATCTTCTGTGAGCCTGGAATTAGCCATATCACTTCGAAGGAAGTCCAGCGTTTGTTTTGGATGGAAGTGAATTCCTGCTTTTCTGTTTATCGCTTTATCATAAACTTTTGCCGATTCAGAAGGTGAGTATTTCTGAATTTTACTAATAAAACAAAGTAAATGTTGTAAGAAAAATCCCAGTGTACTTTAAAGGAAACAATAACAATAGATATTCTGAATCAGTCAAAACTTTTTTAATATTATAAAAGCAAATGTTAACTTACATATTTAAGTATTATTGATTCAACTTCCCAAGAGTTCAGTGCCAAATACAATCTCACCAATTTACAAAACAGAGGTAGTATAAGCAAAACTAAAATGGTCCTTACGTATCAGAAAATCCGCACAGGTTCTTCAAATGCTGTTTCAACATCAAAAGCAACAATATGCCCTGGGAGACATTTGCAAATTCAATCAAAGGAGCTGAATTGTCTGGCAAACACTTCATGACTGCATTTATATCATTTTCTTCATCAGTGTCTGAATCAGAATTTACACGTTTTCGTAATTTCCGGGATTTCTGAATTTCCTCCTCGCTTTCACTGTCACTTTCACTATTGCTCTCACTTTCACTTTCTTCATCAGAGGAAGGCTTTTTTTCTTTTTTATATTTTACCATAGACTGAAAGAAAGAGAGACATGTCCTTTAGACTACTAACAATACAATAACCTCTCTGTAATTTCACAGTCATTTTAACACTTTTCTCACATTTGAAATACTTGTTATGAGAAATGTGGTGACATTTTGTGCAACAGGGTATCAATATTAAAATATATATACATGAGCACTCAGTGATTTCATTTTCAATTTGGAATATAACTGATATGTTCCACCAAGGAGACTGCTTAACTTGGTTACCGCTAGTCCTTTGCAGCACTTAGCATGCCTCTTCACTGAATACAGCTATCCTTTTATATCTAAGATCTATAAAAAAAATAACTATTAAAATCCTTATGAATTCTCTGTAGGTATTATTAAACAAATTCTGAAAAATAAATGAAGGCTCTGAGAAAAACATCTGGCAGACTACTTCACTCATCACACGAAGCTTCTTCACTGTTTGCTTTGCACATCGATGGTAAATTTTATATCAAGCAAACTACACATATAAGGAAGTTGGCCTCTGGTGGGTTTGAGAGATCCCTCAGCAATGGATTCCATGAGAAAAATCCATATTGCTGGCTCTTGTCTACATACTATATGGGTCTCACTACATGGGAGTCATCATCATTCGCGTGTGTGTGTGTGTGTGTGTGTGTGTGTGTGTGTGTGTGTGTAAGGTCTGACTTCAGACCTTATTAGCCTCAATCCTCTTAGCATATATGTAAGTTTTGAAGACCTAACTGTTCCTTAAGTGTTGGGGTCAGATGCGCCCACTCTTAAACGGTATGGTTTTTGTTGGGGCATCTTGATTATATTTTGTTGTTCATGAGGATTTTCATTCACTTTTTGTCAATGTCATTATTGCTATTTGCTGCCCAGAGTCATATTTTTTGTCAGTTGGGAGTCATAAAAATCCATAAATAAATAGTTTTGGTGTGTTAACATTAAATATTCCTATTGAAAAATAATAAATTAATGTAAAACATTCTATATATTTCAGAAAGGTACTCAAAAAAGGGTCTGATTTTTTTTTCTTTTTAACGGTCCTGTCGTCTCTTAATTTGGGATAGAGTTCATGTGACTGAATGGAGCTGAGTGTTTACTGACCAGATGCCCTTACTGACACCAGATGAAGGGTCTGAATTAACATTTTTTTTAAATGTAGTTTATGAATAAAAGACTGCCTCTATTAAATTTATAAACTTAAACATTATAACTTTCTGAGAACTTAAGATTGAAAGGCTGCACTAAATTTAGAGTTTAAATTTATACAAAGTTTTTCTCCTCCTTTCATCTTCTCCATTACAGATTTTGGTCAAATTTCACAGACAAAATTAAAATTATTCTAGGACTCTGTAAGCAGTAGATATACTATTCTGATCAATGCAGGTGCACTGTCTTAGTTTGGACCACTTGGGAAATATCTGTCCAAGGTTCTACCTTCCAATCTTTTAGTACAGATTGAATTATTAAAGATACATGTGTAAGAAATAACTTATCAAAAATAAAGATTTTAAAAGAGAATTTCACTGACCTCTTTAAATGACTGTAGAAGGTTGCTACCAGAAACTGATAATGTAATATCTATATGGTGCATTATAAAAAGTGGCTCTTCCTGGGTCTGATAAGGAAAACAGGCCAGATTGTCGGCTATATACAGAAGCATATTCACCTCTGTTTTCTGTTAAAATAAAAAGATATATAGATATGTATATAAAAGACATAACTATTCAAATCCACATTTTATGTACAGTGGCTATATTTACCTAATACTTTAAGTAACTGGAACTTCTGCCAGGAAGGGATTCTCTGTTCTATTAATACCCTTCCAGATAGTGTATCAATGGCATAGCAAGCACTGGAGGAAATGTCTTTAGACCCAGAGATCAACAGATAATTCTGAAATAGGCAGTCCTCATTTAGCGACTGCAATTAGTTCCAGCTAGATAGTTTCTATTAAAGGCGGGGGGGGAACGGGACCCCTATGAAGATCATTGGTGGCTGCTATCTCATTGTTAGTCCCTTAAGGTAAAGCAGACAAAAAGCACAACCAGGGGCATTGCCACAATCTTTATTGTAAAGTTACATTAAATAGAAAGTTACAAAACTGGAAGCAGTTTTCCCGCTCCTCTCTTTTAAGCCTCCAGAAAAGAGTTCCTTCTGAAACACTTTCCAGGTTTTTCCTCCCTCCATTTGTGGACAAGCGATTCCCACGTACTATGGCATTCATTCAGATAAAGTTATCTCGCACAGTGTCCTGAGCTTGACCTAATTTTTCTTCCTCCCTCTCCCCCAAAAGCAGAAAAGAAGCAATCACTTCTTCAGCTGCTTTTTCCCACAACACCACAGCTTCCCTAAAAAGTGATATCATGTTAACAAGTTACCAAGCTCAGACCTGTGACCTTAATTAGTTGATTAGAATCCTCCCCAAATATTGTATGAAACTGAACAGACATTGATTAAGGTCTGCTGATTAGCTTGATACTGAAGACTTTTGTTATCCTAAATTTGCACTGGATGGAAAATGAATTTATCATCATTTATTACCATCTTATTTGTAAACTATTATTTTCTAAGGCAGTTGCTAAACAAGGACTACCTGTAATTCCTAAGCAAGGGAAGAATGAAATAAAAATACAGGAGCCCAGAACCTCCTCAGCAACTTTTCTATTAATGTTACACAAATTAAGATTAAATTCATTGAAACTGGTATATACTGCTGGTACATATTACTAAATCCTGCTTGGGATTTGCAAGCTGTTTTTATATAGGTAGTCCTTGTCTTATAAACACAACCAGAATTGTATTGTGTTGCAGTCATACATTGAGTCATCTTGTGATAGGGTTAGAGTTGGTAGAATGTCTTTGATGACTGTTTTTACCATGGTTGTAGGTTGAGTCATATGATGTAAGCCCAGCTTAACCAATAGCTTTTTTCTGTGGTTTTCATTTTTTTGCCAGAAACCAGCAAAAAAATCACAAATTGTGATCATGTGACCATGGGATGCTACAACTGGCCATAAATGTGAGCTGGTTGCTAAATGCCCAAATTACAATTATGTGGCCGTAAGGCAAGTTTAAGTTTAAATTTAGGCCACTACTGCTTTTTCTGAGGCCATTGTTAATTTGAACTGTTATTAAATGAATGGGTCATAAGTTGAGGATTGTCTGTATACAGTTAGGTAAAAATGACTAGGCTTAAACTATCTTAATATAATTTGTAGCTATTATGCAAAGACCTCGCTCTCTCAAGAGGCATCTCATGCTGGAACAGGTGGAATGAAAGAGAAAAAAGGAAACCAGCAGGAGGTGGATGCATTTAGTTACTATGGCAATGAATGCAGTATTGGAAGGCCTGAAGGACCCAGGTTAAGGACTGGTTGTCATGGAGAAAATCTATCTGAATGGTTGTTATCAATTTGATAGCATATAATCACAATAAATTCCAAGACCAGATTAATAAATGCACCCATGCAGTTAAATATAGAACTCCAATGGTGAAGCCACTCTAAGCAAAAGAAAAAGCATCCACCAAGGAGGATGCTCTAGAGAAGCCCTGAATGCCTGCATAAGACTTACAGCTGTGTCATCAAAGAGGTTGAGCAAAGAAATAAGAAAGGCTCGCCGGTGTTGCCGATTCCCTCGGATCATGGAGTAAAGATGGGAGCACAAAGCGCTGCTAGATTCATCCTGTCTAAAGCCCCTCACAGGATCTTTTTGGCAGGTATTGATTGCCTGCTGTACTTGGTAAGACATCTTCATACCAGCCACTGCTTTCATCTGAAATTGAACAAAATGTATAATGCCTACATATCTCTTACTGCAATCTGAATGAAGTTACTGCCCAACAACTTCTGTGCCAGTGGTGGGTTGCCCCCGGTTCAGTCCGGTTCATGCGATCCGGTAGCGGTGACGCCACCAAACCGGTTCTACGCGTCCCGGACCGCGCCCCCCCTCACGCCCATACTTACCGGGCCGGTTGTGGAATGCGCAGAGTGCGCTTGCGCAGAAAACTTTTTTTGACTTTTTTGGGGCAAAAAAAGCTTCTGCGCATGAGGAGTGCCCATTCAGCGCGTTCCGCACTCCCCGACCACATACAAAGCATGTGCACCTTTAGAACCGGTAGGACAGGTAAGTAGAACCCACCCCTGTTCTGTGCCATATCCTAAATGGCTCCCTATTCTGCAGCCCTTCAGATTCCATATCCTCCTCTCCCCAAATTTCATTTTGATTCTTGCTGTTTCTATTCCAACTGTTTGTAACTATTTAACAAGAATAGACAGTTTGTTGTAAAGAAACTCTTATGTTGAAAAAAAAATGTAAACACAACTGGCCTGTAGAAAACAATTCAACTCTGCACCTCTTAATCATGAGGGAATGAGCAATTGCATATAGTAAAATCTTACATCCAATATTGATAAACAATGACTATGTAACATTTCTCGTTGAGCACAGCTGGCTCCTCATGTCTAACTTATGCAGGTCTGGTTTAAATACACCTTTCTTCTACAAGCGAGTATATACATTCCTTGCTTCTAAAAAACATAATCTTTCTCATGTCATAGCTTTTGTTTTCAAGAAGAAACATGTCAAAATTCCACATGCAAACTTTAGTAAAAGCCTACGTAGAATGGCATGAGCTCAATTTTTGTATATTAATGGAAACAGACTTTTTGTTTCATTTTTTCCAGCTGCAGAAACTGAATTACCATATCCTTTTTATTGTGAAAATAACCTACTGATAACGTTATGCTTCTTATGATTGTGTGTATTTTTATATAAATGGAAAAAGACAGAAATGATACTTAATTTATTAAGATAAGTGGAGGCCAACATACATGAATAAACCCAGCGTATTTTTTGTCTATTTCCACCAGCTGTTGGTCTGCTTTGTTCCTCATAGAAGGCTCTGGATCTGTGCCCATTGCTATTAAATATGGTACACACTGCAAAAAAGATAAAAACATCATTGAAAGAATTCCTTGTTTCTGCTTTCTGCTTTGCTTGCAGCAAAGGGAAACAGAAAAGGATAAATATTATCTCTCTAGTATATAAATTGCTCAATCACATTCTTCTCCCATCTCCCATCCTTACTAAGAGCACGAGAAAGAGCAGTTTCCTCCTGTGGGTAGCAGATGATTCTATTATTTATATCTCAAATGATCCCCAGCCTATCATTTCAGAGAATAGGGAAAGACTTCATATTTCCTCTGAGCAAATATGGTCAATGAGCTTTCTAAAGTATTCCCAGCCATAAACCAACTGAAAGGCCACCCATAATCAAAATATTGTGCAATCCCATGTATTAAGACTCAACATTATGTATCAACCAGGTTACTGTGATTTGGTGAACACACTGTTTAAAAAGTCTTGGCTTAGCTTTATGTGTGAACTATGCCCGTAAAATAAGGTTAGGAAGAAAGAATCCAGTACTATTTTACATTGCTTGTGCCTTTTGCTGTTCTCTCTATATCGCTGCTGCCTTTTTTCTACTTACTATATTATTAGACTCCTTGGAAACGTTTATTATACTGAAAATCAGGAAAAAAGAAATTGATAACTACAAATATTGCACATGGAGCCATGTTACCTACAAGCCAATCTTCGCCAGTCTGGGTAATCAGCCTAGGAAATGATTCTAGAAGTCAGGAACCAGAGGTGCTTTTTTCTGTCGTAGCCTGGTAATGCTAAAATAATCCCTAAAGTCTATATTTCACATTAAGAATTCATGGGATGTATAAATATTCTCCTATCTGAGGACGTTTTGGGAACCTGTTTTTACAACTGAGGAACCTGTTTTTACTATCTGAGGAGGTTTTGGGAACCTGTTTTTAGCATAATTACATTATGCTTTTAAAGAATGTTTGTTTTAAATTGACTGTTTGACATATTAATAAGAATTGTCTGGAGTGTAAAATCAATTAGATGCATTACAAACAAACCAAATAAAGTATGTAAGTAAAATAAATACTTAAATAAATTTTTGCTGTGTATCCAGAAAAATATCCACATCTTAAGTATAAAAATATAGTGATTACAACAGATTTCTTTTTTTTTCTTATTCATTAGTAAGCTCCAGTGAAATGTACGTATATTGCTCCCAGTCAACATTTTGCAGAATTGTGAACTTAAATATATAATTATATACCTGAACTGGATGGATAAGACCCTGGTTTAACGTGAGTGCAATAACATTGAGCGCAAAATGACGAACACTGGACTGTGTGTGAAAGAATGCTTCTAGGACTTGTTTGAGATATAGCTGCATGATGGAGCTGCTCATCCCTGAGGAAATATCACCCATTTCTTTCAGATCTTCTTGCTTTGCTACCTTTTTCCCTACAAAAAATAGAAAAGAAAGAAGAAATCTTATCATAATATCCATTATTTATATATTGTGTACATGTTGAATGCATATTTTGCATTCCTGTTATTGCTTCCAATAGAAATTGGAGTGCCACCTAATTGAAGTTTGTGAAGTAAGATGGAGTCACCCACATTAACATATCATTCTCCATTAACTGATAAATTACTTGAAGAGCTACCTTAAGTCACCAATCTACAGACATGAAGAAAAATGCAGAATGGCTGTACTGTTTCAGATCACAGATTGAATAGGCTGGATTATTTAAAGCTGTATGTAAAGATAAATAGTTTTAATTTGCCTATTAAAAAAGCACGCACATACCCTAAAAAACCTTCTTCTAAGGGAAAGGATGTGCTCACTTCCCAACATCTGTCACAGCAATAAGAAGCAAGAAAAAAGGTATCAGGTGTGAGATGTGTCCAGGGAAGAAGGATAGACTGTATAATTACAGAGAAAACTGCCTGAAGAAGCATAGTTTCATGTTAAGCAAAGAGATCTTGTAGTGTCCTTAGACATAAGTGCATACAATTAAGATATACAGCAAAAAAAATAAAAAGAGGGAAAATAGGTGATGTACTAAACATAGAAGTGAATATTCTGATATGCATCCAAAAAGTGAAAAGAATTCTGGGAATTCTTTGAATCACAATTCTTTGAATCACTATCTTGATTCAAATAAAGAAAATAATGGCTTTCCATAAATATAGTATCTGATTGAAAAGAAGCTCCATTAGTGTCAAATCAATATAACAGAACAAACAAGGAGTGAAATAAATATGAGAAGACCATCAAAAGCTTATTTGGGTGTTAAGAAATATAATACAACCTTGGTGAAATGTTCCAATTGTTTTAACATCCAGTCAAAAGAATAAAAATGCTGATTGCTAGCAGAATTATCAAAGCAGTTCCCTTTGATTGATAAGCAATTGGTTTTCTATGCAATGTCAATGTATTTCAAAAATTTCCAGCAAAAAAATCAGAAGTATCATATTTGCCAACCCTAAGAATCTGAATATCAAAATAATGTTATTTGATCATGGTGCCAAGGCTCTGCTCGAGTGACAGAAAATACAGTTCTGTTTGAATTGAACAACTTGAACCAAGGTTCATATGGCCACCACCCATTATTAGGATGCAGTCTGCATTGTCCCAGTGAAGGTTTGATGTTAACAAGGAATAAAGAATTGTAGGGAAACATAAAGAAGAACCTCTGATAATTCATGTTGTGAAACACTTCTCTCAGTGAATCTGCCTGATTCTGTCCAGCTTTTTAATGAAAATGATTGATGACTAGCACTGATGATACCTAGTTAGGATAATGAAACATCTGCAAGAAAACAAGCAAGCTCAAAGAGCATCAAGGACCCTTCATTTCAACGCTGAGCTACAAATATTCACATTTAATGATTGATGGTATCAGGATGCATCATATATTTTGCAATGCAGTACCAGTGCTTTAACTTACCATTTTATCTAAGCACAGATATTCTATTTGTCATAGTATTAGAAGAGAAAATGATACACACACACACACACACACACACCGTGTTTCCCCAAAAATAAAACCCTGCTTTTTTGAACCCTGAAATTGGTCTTATTGCCATGTGCTCAAAAGCCTGATTGGGCTTATTATCAGGGGATGTCTTATTTTGGGGAAAACAGGGTATGTATGTATGTATGTATATATGTTATGTATGTTGCGGTGGCTCAGTGGCTAAGACACTGAAGTTGTCCATTGAAAGGTCGGCAATTCAGCAGTTTGAATCCCTAGTGCCGCGTACCAGGGTGAGCTCCCATTACTTGTCCCAGGTTCTGCCAACCTAGCAGTTCAAAAGCACATAAAAAATGCAAGTAGAAAAATAGGGACCACCTTTGGTGGGAAGGTAA
>JANHFM010009963.1:5028-16041 GCA_032468115.1 Grayia smithii
CCTGGAGCAAGATACAGGATATAACTTGAAATTTTACAACTTACGCAAACATAGGTTAACTATCTACTGATAAATCTTAATCTCTTATACTTTTTAACTCCCTCACTATATAATTAAATGTAAAAAGTTTTAACTTAAATTGTATCTTTAAAACGTTCACTCATACGCTATTCACAACTTTTTAATTCCATATTTGTTTTGAATATAATTAATCCATCTTTTCCAGTCCAAAAATATTTTTCTTGTGTTTGATCCTTCAATTATGGTGAAATTTTGGCCATTTCTGCTATGTTGGATACCTTAAGTGTCCATTCTTCTATAGATGGTAAATCTTCTTGCTTCCAATTCTGCGCCACCAAAAGTCTTGAGCAGTTATTAAGTTTTTTTTGCTGAGCACTTGAGTTGTGCTCGAAACTGTAAGCCGCCCTGAGTCTCCAAAGAAGGGCGGGATATAAATAGAAATAATAATAATAATAAAAATAAAGTTTAACATCAGTTAAACTCTATAGCAGTAAACTCTATAGCAGTAAATCCAGTAATGAGTTCAGGCCAATTGTGGTGATCAATTGTTTTGTGTATTGCCTTCATCTCCTGTTGGAAAGGATGGAAATTTACTGAAGGCATGAATTAATGGAAATTGATTACAGAAGATTTGTATTTAACAAATGGTTGAATGGCATATTTTAATAAACATTGCTGCTATTTATGTTAATAGTATACTACACAAAGAAAGCAACCTTCTTATTATATTACAGCCAAATATTTTTAAATCGTATCCTAAATAAACTAATACTAATTATATATGTTTTCTTTTTTTGGCATCATTTTCAGAAAAAGAAAATCAGAAGGAACATATGATATACCTTACTGGGATCGTGCAGGTAATTTTAGATGCAAACTTCGTTGTATTGTTTTGAGGTTCAAATATGTGTTTCTGATTTATTTCCGTTCATATTTAGAATGGGACAGGCACTTGAGTACTTTACAAAACATTTCAAATGGCATCATTGATTCTCATTTCTTTCCCACCTGTAACATTGTTTTCCTTGTGGAGCAGGGTAGAATGGTGGAACAAGGCAGCTACTTCCATGTAGCCCAGGGGTCAGGTGGCTTCAAACTTTTAATGATATAAAATGCAGATTAAAACAAAGATGATAAGAAAATGGCAGAGGGAGAAAAGGGGGAGAAAAGAGTTGGTATAGGAAAAAAAAAAGAAAAAGCATTGGCTAACTTTTCTTTTCCAGCGCAATAAAGTACAGAATAGAATTACTCAACTTCTTACTCATCAAGTTAGCAAGCTAGCTATTTCTATAGCAACAAACTATATTAATCAGGGAAATCCAGTCAAGAGTTCATTTTTTTCTATCTCAAGCACAAGATTCAGAAGCTGTTTCCAAATAGAAATAAAGATGGATATGTTCTTTAATTAATACTGAATTTTGCACTTCTTCCAGCTCCATCACTATCTCCATCCATTCTTCTGTTGGTCTGGGGAATTCTGGAAGTTGGAAGTCCCCAAGCCTTAAAAGTTCCAAGGTTGGACATCCTTGGTTTTAACTATAGCAACCACCTCACAGGATTGTAATTGTGAGGAAGATAGGAGGAGGAAGGAGTATTAGGTATGCTCACTGCCTTGAGTTTCTCATAAAGAGATAAAAATCAAATAATAAACAGATAGCTCCCTTGATAAAGGAGGAAAAGAATTAAACTGAGCATAGAATCCCAGTGATAACCGCTATGGATCTTTGTAGAATTTAAATGATTTCACAATATATGTAGAAGCCTACAAAATTGTTAGATTAGCATAGAAAGGTCCTTATTATAGTTGAATGCTTATGATGGAGTTTTAAATAGCTTGATTCATAAATATAAATCATTGGTGAGAACTGCTGCTTTTTAATGTCTTATTGCAGGTTGGTGGAAAGGAATGAAGCAATTCTTTCCTGCTAAATCTGTAGACCACGAAGAATCATCTGTTCATTATAACAGCCGTGAAATTAATTGCCTTAGATCAAGAGAAGTTACTACTGTGTTGCAAAGTCAATCAGCAGGTACATCTTCCCCAGTTTACATTTTTTTCAACAAAAGCTGCCTATTTCAAAAGAAAGATGGTATATACATTCAAATTAAATGGATTAGCAAACATGCTATAGTTTTTCCACAGAATTTCAGATTTATGAAAGAAAATACTTGATTTAGAGCAGGAGTCTCCAACCTTGGCAACATGTAGACTTCAACTCCCAGAATTCCTCAACCAGCTTTGCTGGCTGAGGAATTCTGGGAGTTGAAGTCTACAAGTCTTAGAGTTGCCAAAGTTGGAGACACCTGATTTAGGGCATACTTGAAATTACAGGCATATCATCACTTTTCATCTTGGAGATAGCTTAGAAAACCAGCCTTTCTTTAGAGCTAGCCGGTTGGGTTTTTTTATGTGGCAACGATTTTTAGGTAATTTATTAGCATGGAGTCCAGATGGGTGGCAAATCTAATAAATATTTCTTCTCATCTAATAAAGTTTTAACTTAGTAACTCATTTAAACCTGCCAAACATCTTTCAAATGGCAAATAAAATATATAGCATATTTGTGTACTTTTTATACAGAATTATTATTTGCTAACTTCTTCAATAAGCAAACCTTAAAAAATTGAAGTATAGGTAGCCCTTGACTACAATTAATTGAGCCCAGAATTAAGATTGTAAGTTGTGCCAGTTCTTAAGTGGGTCATCTTGTGACTTTACCTAATTTTACTCCATTTTTTGCAGCTGTTGTAAAAGTGACGGTTGTTAAGCAAATCCTTTATCTGCAGTGGGTGGGGTATTTTTGCCAAAAAATCAGAAAGTAAATGCCACAACAAAAAATAATTCCAATAGAAAAAATAAATAAATCATGAATGCATGATCACAGGAAGCTGCATTGGCCATAAATGTGAGGCAGTTGCCCAGTGCCTGAAGTACGATCATATGACCATGAATTGTGATAGCTGTTGGAACGTCAAATCTGGGTCATACGTATCCTTGAGGAGTCCGTTTGAACTTGGAGTGGTTGCTAAGCAACCAGTCCTAAACCAGGGACTACATGTAGATAAAAATATCAGTCTGATTTATTGTACTGTGGTGGTGGGTTTCTAAAAGAAAATACTGTATGGTCCCTATAGGTATTCTTGAGGTTATTAAAGTTTTATTTAAAATCAGTGCCACAGTTTCTGATTCCTTTCAAAGTTAAAAGATGACACAGATCATTTTGGTTCAGGTACAGATTCAATGTCATCCCCATCTACTACTAATATTATCTTTTTTAAGTATGCCTTGTGATTAGATTTGTCATCTTATGCTGCAATTCCTGTAGTGGTTTTTCTCCGTTTATTGAGATGTTTAGAAATTCACTTTTGGCTCTCTTCAACAGAATATGCACAGCCACTTGTAGGAGGAATTGTTGGCACACTTCATCAAAAGTCAACTTTTAAACGTGAAGAAGGAAAGGAGGCAAGTTATGCAGACACGGATTCTTGTAACACCTCAGAACAAGAAATATATCATGCCTACGCTGAACCGCTCCCAGTTACTGGACCAGAATATGCAATACCAATAGTGATGGATATGTCAGGGCATCCTGCACCTCCTCCAGGCATTGCTTCTGTATCTACTTTCAAAGCTTCAGGGAATCAAGTTCCTCCATTAGTGGGAACTTATAATAAACTTCTTTCTAGGGTAGATAGTTCATTATCAGCCACACAAGTGCTCTACGATACACCTAAGGGGATGCCAGGACTGAGCCTTCCAAATGAATTGGTATACCAGGTGCCACAGAATATGCCACACTCCACAGAAAATAAAGAAGATATAAGTTAGAATTTTCTACAAATTAAATCAGTAGAGAAAAAGATCAGACTGGTGCGTTGAAGAAAACCATGAAATTATAGGCACAGAACAATGTGTGTTGCTCTTTTGAGGGGCCAATATACAACTACTGCTTTCTTGTACAGGTTATGAAAAACTTGTAATTCACTACTGATGGGCGCTACATTCCTTGATATCCATGAAAAGTTTAATCTGTGCCTGATTAGTGTGAATACATAAATCATTTAATCTCATCAATAATCATTCGATACTCCATAGGGTTGATGGGCTGAAGAAAGATAGTGTTTATTATTTTTGAAGTCATTGATACTACTAACAGTCTGATTAACAGTTCATAAGGATATTTATAGCACTGTAAAGAAAACTAAACACGAAACTGTCATTATTAGTAAGTATACAAACCTGAAATTGAGCTCTACAATGAATAAACAAATTTCTATAAATAAATGAGTAAACAAGAGGTACCAGTAAAACCAGTGTTAATCATTTTTTTCTGGTCACTCGAGAGTAACTTCATTTAAATATTGCTCTTCTGTTCATGTGAAATACTGTCTAGTATTTTTCATTTATTGGATGTAGATTCCTTAAAGCTGGAATTTGCACTAGAGTTTTTTATCTATTCTTTTTTCAAAGACAATACTTTTGCTTGCCTAGTAAATGATGGATTTCAGATTTGATCCTCTTACATATTTACTTGGTAGCTTTCTTTTTCAGCCTCAGGTTTCCCATAAGCAACATGGGCATAAGAATCAATCTATGTTGCAGGGCTATTTTGGGTAGGTACATTTGTGATTTAAGACATCCAAACTGTATTATAAATATTGTTATATTAATATTAGACCACAGAAAGCTTCATAGGATTTATTAGCTGCAGATGTATTCTTTTCAGCTAAGAATATAGTTTATAAAAATAACCACCTACCCACCCTATTGTGGCTTTCTCCTACAGTAATAAAACTGTAGGCCTTGAAGATAAACTTCTTTATATTGAAAGGTATCATAAGCACATCAATATACTGTGCATACATTTGCAAATACAGGTCAGAATTTTCATACATTTATAAATGTACAGCTTGTTTTTCCAAATGTTTTTAAATACTTTTATGCCTTAAGAAAAACACCCTGGTAGTTTTTAAATTGTGAATTATGTTGTCAATTACATTAAAATGTGGCAAAAAAATTAAAAACAAATTGCTGTTGGATAGAGATTTAAATTATTGTTAATGAACTGATCATTTTGAAAGTTCAAAGTTATGTGTTTAGGTTAGAAATAAAGGTACTTAATCTTATAATTCTCTTTCTTGAAATGTATATATTTGAATTGATTAGTGATCTTATGTACAAAGAAAACCCAAAGCTGTATTACATTGCAAATGCATTTTCCTTTTTACCATGTTTAATTATGTATCAAGAAAGCACATGAAAAAGTGCTGTTTTATACTGTATTTATCAGCACTGTAGTGATGACAAAATGGAATATCCTTTAATATGCAATAGCCCAGTTTTATGGACTTTTAAATGTGTTGTGAATGTATAAGTCAAAAGACTATTGTGTATAGTGTTGATAAGTACACAATATCTTAAGTTAGCTCACTGGTAAATTTAATCATGACAATCACAACTGTGTAATATAAAATGATGTTTAATTTCAATTCCATAGAAATTTGCTCTTGTGCCTTACTCTATTCCTCATGTTTTTATTTATACAAATTATATGTAAATTATTTTTTACTCTGTAACTATGGTACTCTAAGGGCTGAATGTGTGAGAACAAGTGATGTATAGATTTTATACTTCCACATATTCTTTGTATTCATTCTTTTATGTGATTCTTTCCAAATCATGTGAGTAAAACACTTGCCAGAATGAACTGAAGAAATTTGTGCGTGAATATAGGTTGGGAGGTTTTCTACTCGTAACTCCCTCCTCTTGCAGGAGAACCTATACCATTCTGTAAAAATGGTTGTCCATCCTTTTCTTGAAAATATTCAGTGATGGAGCACCCATCAACCCACAACTTCTGGAGGCAAGCCATTCCACTGATTAATTGTTCTCACTGTCAGGAAATTTCTTCTTAATTCTAGGTTGTATCACTCTTTAAAGATCTTCCATCTGTTACTTCTTGTCCTGTAAGCTCCGTCCTGCTGCTGTTAATAGACTTATTTGCCATTTTACACCAAGTCATATTGGAATGCTATGGGTGTAGCATGTGGTTATAACAGAGACAGTTCCTGATAGCATATAATTTAATAGTTCCTGTTTGTTATCAAAACACATTTCTAGAAGAAAAACAGAAGGAAAGTAACTCGAATATTTAAGTGATAATGATTTTTGCAGTTATCAGTTATAAATTTCATTTCTATTCTTGATTTATGACCGGAATGGGAATCTAAGTTCTTCAAACTGAATTGTGCAGGTGCATTTAATGATGCAGATCAAATCTGGATGCTTTAATATTTCATAATTATACTGTATTTGTTAGCAGTATTAATAGATTAACATTAAAAATAACTATATACTTATACTACCTAAAATGTCAAATTGCATCAAGTTATATCATAAAATAAGGAGAAAAACCATTTCAGCTAACTTCCCAGTACCTAGTGAAATAAAATAACCTAGGCTTGATAGATAGTACTGTCTTCTGAAACGTGTCTGCTGAAATGAAATCTAAGCCACCTTGTAGGATTTTGCATATGCATATATATAGCCATTTCCAATTTCTTACTAGAATTGCACATTTATGTAAAGTGTCTAATTGGAAGTATGACATATATTCAGGCCATTAGCCTTAGCTTATTTACAATATAAAATCAAGAGGATCTTCCCTTTTATGTTCATAAAAGCTTTTCACATCAAATATTACAATACCGTATAAGAAAATACATGAGAAATGGAAATGTATAAATACAGTATCTCTGTCAGATGAAAACAGCATTCTTAAATTACAGCACCACGTTTTAGGTACTAATGTTAATTACCACTTTTTAGGTACTAATGCTAATGCCTACATACTGGCACAAGCAACCTTGTAAAATTCTTATATTTTTTGCATGCTCCAAGTTAATACTGTATTTCATTAATGAATTCTAAATGTGCAGAGCAGTAGTGGGTTTCAAAACGCGTGGCTACCGGTTTGCTATCGGTAGCGTGTGGGTACGCTTGCTTGCTTTGCAAGCGCACGGTACTTCTACGCATGTGCAGTTCATTTTTGATGTCTGGGCGGGTTGGCAAAGCCGCCGCCACCACTACCAGTTCGCCTGAACTGGGGCGAACCGGGAGCAACCCACCACTGGTGCAGAGTGGTCATTGCTATAGTTCAGGGAAGAATGAATGCACATAGTCATGGATGATTGTTTTCTTAGAATGTACTTTCTTACCTCGGCATGTTCTTACCTCAGCATACTGTAGTCACTCTTTGTATATATTGCTATAATTGGATAATATCTATAATAATTTTAAATGTAACTTAAAAGCTTTTAAAATAAAATGCACAATGTAGGATGTTTATTCTGTAAAAAAAACGTGCATAGTGTAAAGCAGAAAAAATATTTTTTAAACTGAATTCCTTTTTTAAGCTTGCTGATACTGGATAGCTCAACAAAACTAACACTTTTCATTCTGTATCAAGTGTCTTCTAATTGCTAGGACAGAATACATATACATACATACATATTCTTCCCAATGCAAAGGAGCATGAGAAGAAATTATTTGCTTTAAGGGCTGCATAGTGACTGAATTATGGATTATGGAAACTGGATTACAACAACATTGTGAAGGTGACAACAGATTTAGGATATTTTCCATATCTGATAGGATCCCATGTTTCTCTAGCACAACAACTTTTAAAGGCAAGCTATTTTTTATTGTGTTGCAAATGGAATGGGGGCAGATTGCAGTTAAGATGGCTTGTCTTTTAGTAGATAATATGATTTGAATTATGTTTTCTAATTATTTCAATTCATTTCTCTTAGGTATGGGATTTTAAAACAACTTTTAGGCCTTTGGTGATCGAAATTTGAAAAAATTACACTGGAGATCTTCACACAAAATATTGTTTTATTACAAAAGAATGGTGGACAATAAAAGTATCTGCCACACATCTTCAGTTTTGTGCACTTTTAAAGGCAGCTCAATACAGCAGAGGCCAACAGATGATAGAATGAACTACAGAAATAATCATTAAAAGAGTCCCAACTTCACAGAGCCATTTCTGCATAACTTGATTAATTCCATTTCTAGAAGCTCAATTGTTTCTTTTTTAATCTGAAAAAAAAAATTACCAGTATTACAATTAATGCAGACTTTTTTTTACAAATTTAAGCATACAGATCTAAAAACTTGCAGTTCTCCCAGTTTAATATTTGCATAATAGCCCCTATAAATATTTAGATATCAAGTACTAAGCATTAATTAGCATGCATAATAGGTCAAACCTGCAGCTAATCATTTACTAATTAACTATTCTAAACCAGTAGCTTAACTACACCATTTATTTAAATTCCTCTGTAAAAATTCTTGAACTTGTTTGCAAAGAAAATTTAACATACTTGTTTGAAATTTTAGAAAATCTTTTCTAAATTTAATGGGCTGAGTAACAATTACGTACTATCACTAAAGAAGTTAACTCAAACCAGTTTCTAGTGGGGTTATTGCCATACTTTGTTGCTCATTAAAAAGAATTTGGTAACAAAATAAAGTATCACCCTGGTCAGCTAACTGCTCTATCACAGGTTGGGTTTGTGAAGTTGTTAGGTCTTGTCCCAGTGACAGGAGACTAGATGGGAAAAGATGGGTAAGTGAGGGTCTGGATGAGAGTAATGTATCTTGAGAGGAAGTGCTATCGCTGAAGAGGCAAGTCTGTGATCTGAGAGTCCCCTTGGACTTTTTTTTTTAAATTTCAATTTATATGCCGCCCTTCTCCGGAGACACAGGGCGGCTTACAATTTCTTACGCTCAAATCACTTCCTTCTTGCTCCTAACAGAATGGAAAGGCGAGACCAGCATAGCTAATATGCCATTTGCAGCCCTACTTTTATGCAAGAACCTTTGTACTACAACTCATGCCTTCATCATTACTCCCTTAGATTACTGTAATATGTGCCACAGCTAGCTGCCTTTAAAGACCACTTAGAAGCTTTACTTGGTCTAATATGCAGCAGTTCAGGTACCTACTGGTGTTCGCTAATGGAAGCCCATTACTCGTGTGCCCTGCCCTGACTTTCTATAAGAGTCTGGGTACAATTTAAAGTATCGGTTTTACCTATAGAATGCTCTTTATAGATTAGCATCAGCTTACATTCAGAATTAGCCCAACTGCTTTGAGGAATCTCAAATTTGTGGGATGGAAGAGCTCAGAGGTACTTCTTTTCTGAAGAATTCCAATCCTCTGAAATAGCCTCCCATTAAAGTTTCAACCTTGATGGAGGCCGTTTTGGCACCTGGTTTTGGATTTTTTCTTTTAGATCACTAGGATTTTATTACTTTTATTTTGCTATGGCTGATTCCATGGTTTCCATATTCCATAAAGCTGATGAGAGTTCTGTGAGATTGCAGTAAAGAATAAATGTAATAAATAAAATAAATGTAATTTTTTTAAAATGAAAAACATCCAGAAAGAAGGAAAGGGTATAGTTATTGCTGTAAGGGCATATCTCTGCACACACCAGCATCTTTTTAATAGATGTTTTATTAACTGTAGTAGCTAATATCTAAATTTCACATTTGAAAGAAAGACCACAAGGGGGCACATTCTCTCTTTAGTTTTTGACATTTTTGTAGACCCTATATATAACTTTACCATTATTATAGAAAAAGATATATGTTTGTATATAAATGAGGCATTTTTCAATTTATTCTTTATATTACTTTTAAAAATCCCGGTAATTAAATTTATGAAATTGTATTAATTAATTACAAGAATAATAATGTAACTTATTTTAGTTATCCTGTATGGAAACTTTATATTCAGATGTCTTGCTTTATCATTGAAGTTTATTTCATAAGTACAAGATTAGGTAATGTAAGTTTAAAACATTTTTTAAAACTCCCTCTTTAGATAGAGGTTAGGATTTGAAAACAGGATCAGAAATCCTTATCAGCAAATCAGCCAAAGATTTCTAGATCTGTTTTATGATCAGCTATGATCTACAATCTCTCTACAATTTGAGAATAAGGAACTATCACAATTCTTGATGAATTCAGATCAGATTATTCTGAGAGGTTTTCCCTCAAAATCTAGCTCCTTACTTTTAATTTCCTAGAGATCTGTACAGACTTAATATTTTTTGTAAAGCAATTGTGGCTTGAAAGCCTTACTTTGATTGCATTATCTTTATTTTGCTTTCAATATTTTTTCTAATTTTAACATGTTTTATTATTTAAATTTAATTTAAATTATGGTAATTTTATGGCTATTGATTCAAGATAAAAACTTGCTATCTGCCAGGAATTTGTGAAAAGGGGGTTTGGTGTAAATTTTGATGATGATAAGACAATTGATTATCAGTCAATGAACAACTGGCTGCAACTTTTGTTATGTAGACTAGAAATGATAAATATAGCTTTGTGTTTGTATTGTATGTGAAATGGGCTATAGCAGGGGTGCAATGTTACCGAATCAGACCGGCTTGGCCGATCCGGTAGTGATCGCTGGAAGTAGTTTGGAGAACCAGTAGTAAAAATGCCCGGTCCTCCCGCTCATGCCCACTGCATGGCCGCTTGCCTACCTGGCCTGCTTCAAGGTCCCTTCTAACGCTGTTATTCTGTTTTGTTTTTTCCGCTTGTTTGCCTGGCCACCTTCCCACTCAGCCTCCAGCATGCTCACCTTTGTTCTTCAGACCGAATCCCAAGCCTCCGTTTGCAAGGCCTGCCTTGCTTCAGTTGCTACAATCCCTGCAATCAATTGCATCAGCTAGCAACTGAATCTGCCTGCCTGCAATCTCATCAGTGAGCAACTGCCTGCTTTCTGCCTTCAACAGGGGTCTCCAGCCTTGGCAACTTTAAGACTTGTGGACTACAACTCCCAGAGTTCCTCAGCCAGCTTAGTTTAGTTTATCTGGCTAAGGAACTCTGAAGTTGAAGTCCACAAGTCTTAAAGTTGCCAAGGTTGGAGATCCCTAGGCTAAGTAATTGGGTTTTCTTGGGGGGGGGGA
>JANHFM010009963.1:32460-43558 GCA_032468115.1 Grayia smithii
AATTGAGGCCAAAGGGTGGGGACCAGGTGAGGCTACATTCGATGTATAAGATGCACCTGATTTTTCACTCCCTTTTAGGGAGGAAAAAGGTGCGTCTTATACTCCAAAAAATACGGTAAGTCAGATCAAATTGTTTAAATGATCTTCCTAAAAGTTGATGTTCTCCTTTTATATATTTTAAACAATGTAGACATAGTTACTCAATGAGTCATTTTTAACAAATAGGGTATATATTGTCAACAGACAAGTGCAGCACAACAAACTGTAGTACAAATTTGTTTATTGTTAGTAGGTAAAATGGCTGGGATACTCCAGTGGAAAGCTTTTTCTTCTATCCAGTCTTAATAAAAGATACAGAACCAAAAGAGGAGGAAAGGCTAAAGACAATAATCCTTCAAGCATCTCTGTACACAGAGTTAAAAATGACACAGGATGCAATTGTAACATGGATGGTGCTCATACCTATATTTACTTGCAGCAAGCAAACGTTTAGAGCTTGCATTTTGTTCTATTCCTGCTGCAAAGAATGACAGGAGAAGAGGTCAGCTTTCCAGCAAAGTTGCCTCTCTCAAGGACTTGGAGAGCAAAGCAGGGAAAGGGGTTGGTTTATATTTAGAGTTTCATTTAAATTAGTTCCAGGATTTATGTATCTCTTCCTTAAAGTGCTATCTTAGATCCTTGAATTTAACACTACTGCATCTATGGCTCAAAATACAAATGGGTAATGAAGCATTTCATAACAAGCTGCTCTGGAGCATTTGAAATAGGTGTTCTTGGGTACTCATAAAGGAAAAGTAACATTAAAGTTTACATCTATAAAGACAAAAGACTCCCTTTTGGCTCACCAGGATTTAAATATGCAGAGAAGGAAATTACCCAGAAGGCTGCCTTCTTAAAAATGGTAAGCTTTTATATTCCTATACGATACCACAAAAAAATTAATCTATAGAATCATTCTAGATTTACATTCAATGTGAACTCTGTTAATGGAAACTATATAATTCTAATTCAGATATAAGTTTTAATTAATTAAGAATGTTTTAATTTCCATTCTTTTATTAATAAAAATAAACATCCCTAATATTATGCACAAAACTTGTATGAAGTTTTGAAGGACACAATCTGTTTTATGGCCAGGAACAAATTATTAATAGGAACATTTAGAGTACAATTTCTGAGAAAGAAAGAAAATAAAAGAAAGTAAAAAGAAAATACCTATATAGAGAGACAATATTTAATTGTTTTAATGTCAGACAAATATATGGACGTTCTTGTGGTGTTGGATTTTAATAAATGCAGGGGAAAAAATCTCAGGAAAAAAAATCAAGCCCTTCATTATGTTGCTATGTAATTAACTTAGAATACTATAGTGTTGGGAGTATTTCTCTTGAAAAGTTATTATTAGCCCAGAAAGTGTTGTTATTGGACAAATTATCAAACACAGTGTTAGTTTCCTTTTTGTGTTATTGAACTTAGTGATCATAATTTAGTCTTATTTTATTTATACTATTTTATTTTTCTATTGTTTTTAATTTTATGTATTGCATTTTTTCCTGATATATGTTAATATAAAAGCAGTTACAAATATTTCAAAAAATATCAAAAACTATCAACTATGTGACATCTGCTATTTTATCTCGAACTCCTTTTCCTTTCTCCAACTTAACTAATGATTTATAAATAATCCTTTCAATTATGATGATACTTATCCTATAACAGCTTATTTCAACTCCTAGTCAAGAGCAAGGGAAATGGTAGTTATATGATGGGAAGACTGTAAACAAAATCCAATTTAGGAAGCTAAATCAATTTCCTCCTAGAGTTTAGGCTTCGTCTGTATATATTTCTCCAAAATTTCCTATTTAGGGAGACAGTGACACACTCTGGTTTGCCTTGATGCTTTTCACTACCTTTGATTTCTAGTTCCCCAATCCACATTTATGAAATATGAGCAAGGTAAATATGCATTGTGCACATGAATATTAGGGATTGTTCATTGTTCTATTTGTTAATGGGGCATGAATGAACTTCAGTTGAGTTATCTTTTTCAACTCTAGAAATCCAGGATAATATTATTCATTTGGAAAAGTTAAATTTGTGTATTTAAAAGTAAATGTGTTGCTTATTAGACTTCTCAATAGATTCTGCTAGCAGGAAGCTGGAAGAGATTCAAGGTCTTATGTCTTGTTGAAGGCATACCAAAATACAGCACTGATGGTATTGTGACCACACCTGGTGACAGTGAATTCATAATTTAATAATGCATTATATAATGACCTACTTGTTTTGAATTGTCCTTAACCATCCCACATTTATTTCATTATTATACCTTAACTTCTATTACTGTGAGAAAGAAAATATTTATTCTATATTTTCTGTGACATAATTTACATGTAGCTACTGTATCTTCCATTATCTGCCTCCTTGCAAAATCCAGCCATTGAAGGCAAAACAGACACGTTCAACAGAGGATTTCCTAAATGGTAAGAGTTATTTCTAAGGGAAATGCATATTTCTGAATTATTGAGTTCAGTAATAATCAGGTGATTGTGATTCTACAGGAATAATAATAATTAAGACAGGGCAATACAGGTTAAAATCTATCTGCTCTCACTCCAGACTACAGAAGGTATGATACCTCGACATAGAAAAATGAGTGTCTGAATGTTTGATAGAGATTGGTAGAAGTGATGGAGCATCCTGGAAGAAGTAATGCAGGTAGTTCTTGTTTAGTAATAACAATCTGGACTGGCAATTCCATTGTTTAGTAAACTATTTGCTAAGTGAAATGGTGACTATGCTTATCTTATTTCACTTTTCCTTTGTTTTATAGACCTTCAAATTTTAGGACAGGTAGAAAAGTTACTTTTCCATCGCTGTTGTAACCACAAACGTTTGCTAAATGAGGTAGTCACTAGAGGATTTCCAGTAGCTGGTTTGGGCTAGAATCATTTAAAAAAGAGCAATCAACACTATTTTAAATATATTTTTTCCATTTTGCTGCAATGTCAGACCTAATAATATTTTAAAGCATACTAGTTCAAGGTCGAACTATTACCTTGCCTTAGCAATAACAAAGGGACAGAAAGAAGGAACATTGAGTAAGTAAAGGTAAAAGTCTCAATTTCTAGCTCAAGTTTTCTATCCTTTCTTTATTTTCTCTATGCAATTATATCATTCAGCCATTTTGATGAATAAATCTATAAAGAATGCGAACTTTGGAGATGCCATTCAAATATAACAGGGAAAATTATTGTTTTCAAGCACTTATGTCCAAATAAGAAAGATTATGATATTAGTATGTAACAACTATTGTTGTTTTGTAATAATTTAAAACTGTGCCTGGTGAAACGTTTTGAAACTTCTTGCAAATTTCAAAAATAGCTCAAATATTTATATGTTATTTTATTACACCTATTAAGTTAGCTTGCAATACTCAAATCTGCTATAAAGTTGCATTGTGATATGAAGTACTCTATACAAAATCATTTGCCAATTTTTTTTTTAAACTTCTGGTTCACATTTTATCAAAGGAGCACTTAAATTCTCCACTCAGAAATGTTCCTTCCGAACCTCAGAATACTTAAGGAATTACTTAGGGAACTATAAACATAAACTATGTATGATGTCAGAACAAGGCATGCACATCACTGATGTTTGCCTGTAGTTGTGCATTGTCAGAGCTAAAATATTGATGTCAACTAACTTGTAATAAGCACATAGCACCATCCCTTCACTCTGTTATTCCTTAGTATCATACATAAATAACTTATTCTGCTGTGACATGCATATATAATTCCACTGCAATGTTATGTTTATTTAACTTTATTTTGCCACTGAAGGTAAAGAAGTCTGAAGATAGCATTTAAACATATGTACAAAAAAATGTGTCAGTCCTATTTATGTCAGTTCTCCACAACATCTATCTGCTAGTTAATCTTCAACCAGAATGAGTTTTGAATTGCCCTTTGGCACTTAAGGGTCTACAATATATGATGATGAAAAAAAACGGTTTTATCATTATAGTTTTGGTGGAAATTCACAAAACTAGAAAGTGCAAAGTAATAAAACATGGACATAAGCTCCTAAGGAAAGTAAACCTGCAATATGCTAGCTTTAGGTATCAGTCATGTCTTCAGCGCTTAATGGCGGAACCAGTTCTGTCCATACTGTATGGGAAATGAATAAATAAAAATCCTTTACTGTTACTATTCAGTTGAAATAAAGCAAAACAAATTTCAGGTTATAGCACTTAACAATAGCACTTAGACTTATATCCGCTTTACAGTGCTTTACAGCTTTACAGCCCTCTCTAAGCAGTTTACAGAGTCGGCATATTGCCCCCAACAACCTGGTTTTATCAACGTCAGAAGGATCAAAGGCTGAGTCAACCCCTGAACCTGGTGAGATTTGAACTGCAAAATTTGTAGGCAGTCGATACCCAGCAGAAGTAACATGCAGTACTGCACTCTAACCACTGCGCCTTATGTCTTTAAGAATGAAATTACTCTTCTATAAAACATAACCTTTTAAGGAACAACTGCACATTAATTTTAACTTCTGTTTTTTATTTATAAAAAGATGTAAATTGAGAGAAATTACTTCTTGCAAACATTTGTTAATTTTGTTCCCCAGTCTGACAGTACTAACAACAATATGTTACAACTGGATTTGTACTAAGTACAAATAAGTTAGAAATAAGTGTTTGTAGTCCCAAGGCTTAAAGAGAATATAATGTACAATACTAAAATTACAAAGAACTGAATTATGACAGGAGGGCATGGCGTTCAGCTTCCCCATTCTAAGACTGTTTCTGCAGAGGTTTACAAACTCTAACCATTCACATTTATTTTTTCCCAAACTGACCATAGTTCAAATTTCAGAGTAGCTGAATTGATGAGTTTAACACCTGCTATTTGGTTTAAGTCTTCCCAGGACTTTAATGAAGCTGCTGCTGTTAGTAATGATTGTTATACCTACCTAAGTAACTAACAACAGAGTATTTCCCATCTGGAAAAGCTGAAAGCAGCAGTAGAAGGAAGCAACTTCCTAAATGGCCTTTGACTCAAAAAATATGTATTTCTCAAATTTTCCAGCATATTTTATATAGCATTCACCAAAAAAAGTGAGCACAGTATTTTAACAAAGTGACAAAGGTCTTATTATAAAATGGAATCTCATTTTTAAGGGGATTAACTTTTTTAAAAAAATTTAGATTGTGGAGATTTTACCAGTCCCTTCACAGACCTGAATTAATTCAGTGTAGGGTATAATAATTTAGTCTCTATCAATTAAAAAAGTTCTTCTCTTGGCATTACAAGTTTCTTTTTGTTTCTTTTTATAGCAGATACAGTGCGGTAATCTTATTTTAAAACATATGAAATCTACTGCCATTTGAACTTAACGGGGAAAGTATCATATACTTTCTTCAAAACAGATAAAATATATAAATCATTTCAAATAGAGGAACATCCTAGAATTATATCCCTTAATATGGAAAAGGTTGTGTCTCCTAGTGGGAGTTTTCTAGTAGCTCCAAGGCATAATACAAGATTGAAGTAATGTGTATATATTTCTAATTCTCAAATAGCCAACCTGCAAAAAGAAAAGTAATGTAGGCGAGCCCTCTTGAGAATTTATAAACAGCTTATGCCTACTTTGTGTTTTGGTAATATTTGTCTTACAAAGATGGGAAGTGTACAATTTCTAACATTAAAGCCATTACTTGTAATTCAATCCCTGCAGACTTTTGTTATAGCATAAAAGATCAAGGAGAAAGTTATCTCAGGAAGGGGCTGGGACCATTTCTCAGGTTAACAAAAGATTGTTCTTAATATAAAATGGAACTTGAGATTGAGGGAGGAATGGATAAAAATATTGGAGGCAATGTTGTTCTCCAAACAAAGATCACCATCATGGCATCTCTGCATTATAGTGTGTCCTCTAAACCACAAAATGGTACCTATAGTGTTTTTAAAGCTAACTTGAAAGCCTGAAAGATCAGTAAGACATGTTCTAAATAAATGCAGATACAACACAGGGAAACCCATATGTTTTCACAACTGAAGTTGATTAAACTGTGATCAAGATAATTAAAAATGGGACATCTTCTATAGCTAACAAATTGCATGCAGGTGACTGGTGTATCACCTACTCTGGAATGATCAAAAGAATAAGAGTCCATAATCTCTGGATAATTTTCAGCAATTATATCAGTGTCAGCTGGTGGGGACTGGAAGATGAGCCTTTTCTGCAGTAGCCTCGACTCTGTAGAATATCTTCACTCTGAGATTAGAAGGATCCCAACCTATTGGCCTTTTGTAAGGCTTTAAAAATGTGGCTGTGTTCCCAAGCATGGGATGCTAAGCCTGTGCGATGAATGTGTTAAGGATCCTTTTCTTACTTTGTGTTAATTGCCAAGTATTTTGGCTGCTATGTAACATAGAAACATAGATAACTGATGGCAGAAAAAGATCGAATGATCCACTGAGTCTGCCCTTTGAGTTTGTTATTTCATTTCATTTCTTTTCTTTTCATCGGATGATGTAGATGATGAACATGTGTTTATCCCAAGCATGTTTAAACTCAGTAACTGATGACTGACCTACTACTTTTGCTGAAAAATGATTCCAAGCTTCCACTATTCTTTCTGTGAAGTAATACTTTCTAACTTTACTTTTGAACTTCCCTCCTGTTACTTTTAGATTATGCCCACGTTCTTGATTTTTACTTAATACTGAAAATGCTGCCTTTTAGAACCTTATTTACATCCTTAATATATGTAAAGGTTTCAGTCATGTCCTCCCTTTCCCTTCTGTCCTCCGGGCTGTACATATTCGATTGCTCAAATTTCTCCTGATATGTTTTGTCCCTCAGACCTTGCATCACTTTTGTTACCTGTCTCTGGACTTGTTCGATCTTATCAATATCTTTTTTTTAGGTGAGGTCTCTAGAACTGAAAACTGTATTCCAAATGGGAATCTGGCTAAAACGTTATGTAGTGAGATTAGGAACTCCTTTTTCCTGGTGATCCCGCCAGTGATGCAGCCTAGATTTTAATAAATATCTAAATATATTTATCTTGGATCTTTTTATTGAGTGAATAGATAGATGATAGATAGATAGATAGATAGATAGATAGATAGATAGATAGAAAGATAGATAGATAGATAGATAGATAGATAACTTATTAAACATAAAACTTTATAAGGAGTCAAGAAAAATTCAGTCCTTAAAAGTAGCTGATTACATTTACAGAGATGAAAAGGTCTAGTACAGTGATGGTGAACCTTTTCGGCACTGAGTGCCCAAACGGGAACGTGCATACATGTGTGCCGGAGCACCGGAAACCCGAAGACAAGCTGGCTGACGCACACATGCCTGTTTTTTGGCCGGTTTTTTGGGGCCATTTTCAGACCAGTCTTCAGGCTGTTTTCAGGCCGTTTTACAGCACTCCAGTGCCCGTGAAGACCAGCTGGCCAAAAAACCAGAAGAGCAGCTGATGACGGCATGCATGCCCACAGAGAGGTCTCTGCGTGCCACGTTTGCCATCACAGGTCTAGTAGGTCTATAACTTTATTGAAACCTAGGTACAAACATCAGTTTTCACTTAGCATATATACAGCTGTCAATAGTAAAAGTGGCCAAGAAGGCCAGTATTGTATAGCAGAATTGCTCAAGCCAACTCAGTTGATAAATTGCACTAGCAAGTATAGACTCAGATCAATTAATCCTTTAATGACATTTAGAGGTTGACATCTTCCAAGAAGCAGTCAGCCATCAGTGCAACTGATATTATGGCTTTAAACCAGACATACACTTAAAATTATATGCTGTCCAATGTTATTTTTAATCTGATTAGAGAAGGAAATTATTACTAGGACACTAGGATTTAGTACAAACTAAATTTCATTTTTTTATAAAGTTTAGTTTATATTTTAATTTTGAATTTGAATTATATTCATTGTTTACATGGCTTGCCTGCCTGTCAAGTCAAGAGCACCCTGAAAAGTTTGTATACTGCTTTAAACTCCCTGTGTGGGAAAACTGTTATATATTTGAATTTGATGTCTTCCTTTGGAACCTGTAATGGGAATGGCAAGGTGTTACCATTATAAAGCCAAAAATATCTTTAATTTACTATACTGTACTGTATGTATACACATACATACATTATTGTAATGTGAATTCATGCTATTTACAATTTTTAATACATATTGCTAGAAGTGCAGAGTTCTTGTAGCTTTCTAAGCATACTCAAATTCATTCCAAATCTGTCTGTGATGATAAGGGAGATTTACATTTGTTCAGTTGATTAATTAATATTACCTTTAGCATTGCATGTGATATTTTGTTGCATGTTGACCCATGGCAAACTCAATATTTTAAAGCTAGCTAACAAAATAGCAAAATCTAAATATAGAATGTAGGCATTTGCACAGGGGAGGATTCCTCTCATAGTATATAAGTCAGCAATTAATTCCCCATGTTCCCATTTTTTCTTAGAACTGTCATATATATGGATATCAGCTGTGGAACTAGAATCCATGTTGAAAATATGTGTAACTTGAAACCTTACGATAGATACTAGACTAGTTTTAGAACTTGAATCCTGTTAATCACATTGTAAAATTCAATATATTTATGAATCTATTCCAACCAAAATCCCACAGTTGGCTCCCATTTTTCTTTCTATTCTTTGTAATTTTAATAATACAGTGGCACCCATCTGTCATTGTAGAACTATAAAACAGACTGCGCTGAGAAATATTTAATTTTAAATTAGTTTTAAAGAACAGAAATCTAAAAATACTTAAAGAGCAGAGTATTGAAAATACAAATTGTTTGTTTGTTTTAATGTGTGATCCCAGCTATTTGTCAATCATGGTCATAATTTAATATTTTATACAAATCCAACTCATTTTGATTTTTTCTTCAATGAACCATATTTAAGAAACCATAAAGAGTGGTTACTGAAACATGGAAATCTTTCAATGAGCATTGCATTTCCTAAACATTAATGTGAATATGTGTAGTGAATAAAAGGTTGAGTGGTTTTCCATTCAGAGCCACAGAGGGAGACCATCTGTATGCTTTCCAGTGAGCATAAATTACCCAGAATACAGGAGAAGCACTATGAAAATAGAAACTCCAATATATTATGATAATTGACCAAGTGTGTATTTTATTTTCCACCATAAAATCGATTTTAGCACAGGATAATTACCATAAGAACTATTCTTCTCATAAAAGCCATAAAATTATAGTGTTACTTTCAAAAATTAACACTAACATTCGTTTAAAAATATGTACTGGAATTCTATACCCAGATTGACTTTTGCATGAATCCTACATTATTATTAATACAGAAGTATTACCGGTAAGTATTCTTTATCAGACAAATAGCTAAATAAAAACTATTCTCTAAAATCTTTGTATTTATATGGAATATGACCCAAATTTAAAAAGCAAGAAGTCATACATGGAAATGTGAATGAGTCAATGAAGAAATTTCTATCATGTGGAACTGTATTACTATGAAGAGCATATATGGAATTAATTTGTCATAATAAAATGACAAAGATGCTGTTTAAGGTCTCTGAATAATTTTACTGATCTTCTATTGAACTATGGAGACATTGCTCATGATAGATTTCTTATCACTTGTTGGTGTAATGTAATAGGAATAAAAAAAGTTCCATAACACCTTTGTGCAATTTACAGGATATTAAATGAATAGGGTAGATTGAAAGTCCTCGCGAGCATACTACAAACTGTACCAATAATTGTCTCAATATTTTAGAGAATATGGTAGATATAAAGTAAGATAAGTGTGCTTTAAAATTACATACAGAATGATTAAAAAAACATGATTAGTGAAATCTTGAATATTAAACCTACTGCTAAGTAATTTAGCCAAAGTATTTGAGAAACACAGACTTTCTAACAACCTAATTTAAAATAACTGGGAAACTATTTGGGTTATCAATTATTATGAGGACAACCTTATTTCAAAAGCAGCTGTCTATGGAAGAAAACATCATGGTTTTTATTTATAACATTTATATTTCACTCTTCCTATAATTACTGAATATAAATTGTGATTGCCCTGTTTATCCTTATATGAAGGCCTATAAGTGAAAGTGACTAGTTCAACATGTTCTAGCAAGATTTATGATTTGGCTATGTGATCTCTACACTACTCACAATACCATACCCTGGATAAATAAATACTCTTTATATTGAAAATTCTTTATTTAAAAAACCTTCAAACTGTATGTTATATGTTTTGATTGGGAGCTTCCCAGAGATTGTATAAGATATGTGGTTATGTTATAAATCAATCATTGTGCTGTACAGCAATTTTAACTAGTAGACATGATTCATTATTTCATATTCTAGGGAATATGACAGCTTTTCAAATTGTTCTTGTATAACCAGTTCAAGAGAGGTCACTGATCTGGCAATAACATATATGTTTGGAGCCAGTTCAGAGCAGGAAATAAGAGATCTGCCGTCTCCTCCTACAGTTAAGACATCTTCAAATACTATGACAGAAAAATTGTATTGTTATTTATAAAAACATAACTGTTCTATATCATTTCTTAAGCTATCCAGAGTTGCTGCAGTAGTGAGATGAGTGGCATAACAATTTAATAAATAAATAATATATCAATGTTCCATTCAGATAAATTTGCGATTGTAAGTTATATATCACAAAATAGTACCATTTCCCTGAAAATAAGACATCCCCTGATAATAAGCCAATTTGTGCTTTTGTGCACATGCGCTAAAATAAGCCTTCCCCCCAAAATAAGCCCTCCCCGAAAATATTTAAATGCAGAGCTGGAAATCAGGTAACACTGCAAGAGGAGTCCCATCTTGCTCCACGTCCCCCAAAATAATAAGACCTCCCCGAAAATAAGGCCAAATGCTTATTTTGGGGTTTTAAAAAAATATAAGACGACTTCCGGCTTGACTTCCGGTGCCGAAGACGGCTCTCCTGAGAGCCGCCGGCACCACTGCCTGTAAATGTCGGGGGGGCGGCGTTCAGCGGCCGCCCCCACCGGCATAAAGCCGACCCCCCGGGCGAAGGGGG
>JANHFM010009963.1:65034-86424 GCA_032468115.1 Grayia smithii
TCCATCCATCTATCTATCTATCTATCTATCTATCTATCTATCTATCTATCTATCTATCTATCTATCTATCTATCTATAAATTGAGATCCTCTAATCCACTGATGGCTAACCTTTTTGCCGTCACGTGCCAAAAGCGGAGTAAGTTCGGGGCAGTCACGTGTGCGCATGTCCATGCACCCTGCCCTTCCCACACATGCACACAACCCCCCGTGCTCCTCCCACTTTTGGCACGTGATGGCCCGGTGGGCCTGTTTTTCTTTCACCCCAGGCTCCAGAGCCTTTCCAGGAGCCTGGGGGAGAATGAAAAAATTGGCCTTCTGGTCCCATCAGAAGTCAGGAAATGGGCTGACTTCCGGCCTCCGGAGGGCCTATGGGGGGGGGGGGAGGCCGTTGTTCCCCTTTCCAGGCTCCCAGAAAGCTTTGGACCCTGAGGAGAGTGAAAAACAGGCCTTCCGGTCCCACCAGAAGTTGGGAAATGTGGCGTTTCTGGCCTCCGGAGGACCTCAGGGGGGGGAAGGCCGTTTTTGCCCTCCCCAGGTTCCTAGAAAGCCTCATGAGCCTGGGGAGAGCGAAAAATGAATCTTCCCTACCTCCCAGAGGCCCTCTGGAGGCCAGAAACAGCCTTTTCCCCAATTTCCGGTGGGCTCAGAAGGCCAGAAGGCCGGAACATGTGCCCACCGATATGGCTGTGCATGCCACCTGTGGGATAGGTTCGCCATCATGGCTCAAATCTATGAAAATCTCATTATAAAAATCTCTAGTTGCTTATCTCACACAGAAAAGATGAACAGATAATAACCAGTCCTTTTACAATCTTAACTATCTTCTATACAACAAAAAAGGCTGTTGTATAAGCATATTTTCTATTCTTATGTCAATATCGAAACTAATTTTTCTGAAGACATAATCTAATTAAATTATATGTGAATGGTTGATATTTTAGTGTAAAGCACATATAAGAATGACACGGCTTTGCTATTTTGTATACTAAAATAATGAAGACCAGTCTTTTGGATAGAAAGGCTGCTATTGTGAGTACATTTTTGTGGCAATATAATTGCAACTGAAGTTCAATTAACTTATTCTTGTAATAAGTGGCCCTTTGGGAGAGCTTAGTTCTGACATCTTTGCATGCAAGGTATACATTACTAGTCCTGTTCCATTTTTGCAACCTCTTTGGATACGATTAAGATTATATGACATAAATGAGGTCATCCAGATTTGTAGAGATAGTTTACACCAGCTGTTAAGAATTTTTAAAGGAATTATTAACTCTTTGCTATTTCTGACTAAATAACATATACATGTAAAGCTATTTTGCATATATGGCATTTTATAAAACTAACAATAAATGAGGGTAAATTAAGAATTTGGACATCACTTAAAATATCCATTATAATTTTTCCCTAAGTGTTGTAAAAAGGTTTATCTCACAGGTAGATTGTTACCCAATGAAGTTTACTTTACACTGTTTCACCTTTATCTCAAAAGTTATATATAAATAATGAAGTGATTAAGGATAACTTTCTTAAGCAGATTATGCCATCAAATTTTCTCAGTTCATGGCCCTCTTAATATCTCAGTACATTTTTCATAGTGCCCCTACTGTAATTTGTGCAGTATCTAATAGATGTTGAGCTTTGCTGAATTATCCTGCAGCACTCTGTGAGTTTACTATGATGCCCTGGGGAGATGCAGCTCACTGTTTGAAATGGGTGTTGGTCCTACCTTAATGCCATTTCTAGTAGAGCTGGTAGAGAGCATCCAGGAATGGGTAGTAGCTCTATATCTTCTCCATGGAGACTGAGCACATGATCTTTATTTGCATATCTGGTCGTTCTTTCCTGGTCTGGTGATTCCCCCAGTTCAGCGAAGGCATAATGATGAACAGACTTGTGACCTGTAAAATAGTAGCCCCTCTCGCTACTATTGGCGTTCAGGTGGGACCAATGCCCATTCTCCCTAGAGATGAATCACAAGCATCTAGGAATGGGACATACCAAAGCCGGCCTGTCCCCTACAGGTGGGTGCAGTTTGGTCCTAAGTCTCCCCCAACACAATGAGCCCTCTAGAGGACTCGTCTTCCAAAGGCTGCCTCTGCCGAAGCAAAGGAGTCCAACTTATAGTGCCGAATAAATGGAGATGGGGAACACCATGTAGCTGCACAACACACTTCCTCATTAGAAGCCTGTGTCACCCACGCCGCCATTGTGGCCATGCTTCTGGTGGAATGCACTGTTATGTGCCTAGGTGTTGGCAGGTTCTAAACCTCGTACACCTTGGTAATCCAATCTCTAATCCAACGACCCACAGAGAAGTGACTGTGTCCTAGTGTAGATGGCTGAAAGGAAATGAACAAGGACTCAGTCTTCCTAAAGGAAGACTTGTGTTTGATGGAGATACGGATGGCATCTAACATCCAATGTATGCCATCTTTGTTCTAGGGCATGTCTCAGGCTGGGCAGAAGTTGGGCAAGATCAACTCCTGGGCCCTATGAAACCATGAATTGACTTTGGGAATGAAAGAAGGGTCCAAACATAGAACTACCTTGTCTGGATTGAAGATGCAGAGATCTTGTCTCATTTCAGCCAGCTCTGAAATCCTCCTGGCTGATGTAATAGCAACGAGGAAGGCCACCTTGAATGAGAGGAAACGTATACTGGCTGATCTTAATGGCTCAAAGGGACTCTCCATGAGGACCTGTAAAACCTTAGTTAGATCCCAGGTGGGATACCTATGAACCACAAGTAGGCGCAAGTTGGAAGCGCCCCTGAGGAATCTATGCACTGTGGGATGCTTAGTAAGTGACTCTAAATTTCCACACGATAAAATGGAAGACACCACTGCTATCTGTCTCTGTATGGTGTTGGGTGTTAACCCTTTGTCTAATCCCTCCTGGAGGAACTCCAAGACCTACGCCACTGACTCGTCTGAGGGATTGGACCCTGATCTAGAGCACCGAGAGCAAAATGATCTCCAGGTCGCATTATATATCCTGTCTGGAGGCCTGGATAGTTTGGATGACTCTGGGAGAGAAATTCTCCTACCTCAGGGACTCCACTCAAGTGCCAGGCGGTCAGTTGGAGTCACTGAGGCTCCAAATGGACCAAGTCCCTCTGGCTGAGGAATATCTTGTCCCAAGGTATTCTCCAGGGTTGTTCCACAGACAGGTGAACCAGGTCTGCAAACCATGGTCTCCTGGGCCAATAGGGAGTTAACAGGATCACTTCCACCTTTTCCATGAGTACCTGATCACAGTACTGGATCGCAAACCTGATCACACTGTGCTGAGTATCCACTTGTCTGATGTAGTAGCCTTCCATTGATGGAAATAGAGGCTGTGCTGACCGCTGACAGATGTGCAACAGCCCTGCAGTCATTTTGAACAATGACAGGGGTGACTTCTTGCTCCACGAAAGGGCCGCTTGCCCTGAAACTGCTGACATCCCCGGAACTCAGACCTCTCTGACTGTCTGTCCTGTCCGCCAGAATATGGCCTCTGGGATTGTTGGTATTTGACTCTCACTCTGGAGTACGAAAGCTTGTGTCCTAAAAGGTTTGTGTCCTAAAATAAGGAGAGAATCTTCTGTCCACCCTCCTTCTGCTGAAAACTCAGCTGCGGTCACCAGCTTATTTATATCCTGGTGAATTCTCACATCCTCTGGGGGAATCTGATCCTGCATCTGGCAAAGCCAGAACAAGAAGCCCTATTGAAAAATGAAGCTGATGTGGCAGCCTTAATTGCCCAGGCAGCTGTCTGGTGGGCCTTTCACAAGGGCAATTCAGCCTTCTTGTCCTCTACCTTCAAACAATCTATTGCTTCTGTGAGCAAGAGTGCCACTGAAACCATGGCAGCCATTGATTTGTCCACCATGGGTACCTCCAAGGATTCATACAGATCTGAGACTACATTGTAAAGCTTCCTTTCAGATCTAGAAGGAGGCATGCCAGCTCCTGGATTGGTCCACGGTCTTTGAACCACATGCAGAAATAATTTGGATGATGGAATTATCTGAGTTTCCACCGTAAACTCAGAAAAGAGCAAAAGATCTGAACCCCCGGGGCTCTGGGTTGATTCTGAAACCTGGTCAGGATCCAAATTCATTATTACTTTGGCTTTACGTAGTAATGACTTAAATAAATCTGGTTTAAAAAGGCCTGTGAAAGGATTTAGCCCTTCATCATCTGAAAAGGTCTGGAATTCCTCAGCCAAGGAGTCCCCACTCCTCATGGAAGGAGCAAGAGAAGTAAGATCCCGAGGATCTAGCCAATCCTCCTAGATCATGGGCTGTGCATGTTGATGTTGGTAAGAGGAAACCCCTTGAGAAGGTGGATACCTTTGCTGCAAGCCTGCAGCTATTCCCTGCACAATGGCTTGGGAAATAATCTCTTTTAAATGTTCAGGTAATTCTGAACCAGCTTCCTCCACTGGCGGATCCCTGCAGCTGTAAGAGTGAACGAGGCTTCTGGCCTACCTCTGGGTGGAGGGATAGGCTCCTCTAATCCTGTTGCAGGCAAGTTAGCACTTGCAAGAGAAAAGGCTTCAGCTCTATCCAAAACCTCTTCTAAGGTTGGATAGCATGCCTCTCTTGCGCCATTGGGGACCATTCCCTGTAAGAGCTGTTTGCGGAGGCCCTGGATCATCAACAGGAGCCAATGTTCTTTCTTCCCGAGGGCGGGAAACTTCTGCCGCTCCCCTAGGGGAACGTCCTTGATCCAGGCTTTCTTTAGTCTTTTGGATCTTAACCACCTCTTTTTCCATAGACTTTTGGCACCATTTTGCATCCTTGTCAGCCAGCTTGGAGCCTCTGCTACTTCTAGATGCAGTTGCATGGCTCCTGGTTGTAGCTCCCCTTGCTGCTGCTCTCTGTCCAGATGAGCCCAGCTTTGGAATCGGGGAAGCCTCAGAGCCAGCTTTCTTGCCAATCACTATGGGCTGCTAGCTAGAGGAAGACGCCATCTCCCTCTTCTAGTAAGGCAGGCAAACCCACAATGGGTAGCTGCTGCCTTGGCTCAAACCACGCTCCCCATGCTCCTGCCGCTTCACAGTATGCCCAGATTCTGCTGGGAAGTGACTGAGTCCCCTTCCGTCCTCCTGGCGGGAATGCCTGGGCCTCCACTCACCAAAGAAGCCGGATTGGCTATTTAGGCCCTTACCGCTTACTGCGCCTGGCTGGGACCTCGGCTGATCGAAGCCGCACCGAGGTAGCTAATCAGCGAACCGAAAGGCTGCCTGATTGCTGAAGTGATCTACAGAAAAAATAAAATATTTTTGTTAAGCTCACAATTGGAGAATCAAGCCCAAAGGTGCAGCTCTCTCCAAGATGTCTCTTCTGCGTGAAAACTGAGCTGAACTGGGAAATCATCAGACCAGGAAGGAGTGACCAGATATGCAAATAAAGATCACATGCTCAGTGTCCATGCAGAAGATATAGAGCTACTACCCATTTCTGGATGCTCTCGATCCAGCTCTAGGGAGAACCATGATTCTTATGTAAAATACCATATTTACCAATAAAACATTTGGTCCAAAAGGAACTTTGTTAAGCTAAAGAACATGATAAATTCCCTTACTAATACAGTCTTAAAGTCTTGTTTTTAGTTAAATATGGGACACTTTAAATTTCCATGATTGCTGAAAATATTATAGAACGCTGGGCATATGGCTACCACACAGTTGTGAAGAATGCAGGAATATTTCTCTCCAAGGTGTTTTATATTGCAATAATTAGGATTTACTCTATTTTGACAGGGTACTTACAACATATAATAACAGCGGGCTGTGGGACTTTGGGCCAGTCACTCTTTCAGCCCAACTCATCTCACAGGATTTTTGTTATGGGGAAAATAGGAGGAGGAAGGAGTATTAGATATGTTTGCTACTTTGAGTTATTTATGAAAATAATCAAGGTGGGATTAAAAAATCTAAATAAATTACTAAATTAATTACAATGCTTTTCCTATGATTCTTAGAGCTTTTTAAACTGCAATAAAAGTTACTCCTAAACACCCCCTCCCCATGAAATATTTATTTGTCTGGTATTCATAGCCAAAAAGCAATTGAGGTTTTATGACTTCAGAATTATTATCCCTTTAATGGAAAACATCCTTTCGGTGGCTTGTGCCTGATAAATTGTGGGATGGACCTGGGGAGCAAAGCAGGAGAACCAATTGTCAGATGGTTGGCAGATATTCGTGGTTTTCACCATGAGGCACTTCTTTATATAGTGTCTCAACTGCCAAATCCAGCCCAAGCCTTCTGGAAGCAAGCCTCAAGCTGTGCTTGACTAAATGAGTAAGAGACAGCTGCTCTGGGGGTGCACATGAACTCTGCCTTCTCATGTGCTACAAACATCACTGCTAATTCATTCAGCCTGCTCTTCTGCAATTGAAACTTCCTCACAGAAAAATCTTTGATCCTCTAACTGTTGTTGAACTACAACTCCCAGCAGTCCTAGTTACATTGCCGAAGTATAAATGTAAAATGCCAACCCCCAACCCTGTGAAAGTTAATAGAAACCCCTTAAAAATACAGTGTAGAAAGGTAGGTATGTTAGTAGTAGCAAAAGATTAGGGAGTCTGGTAGTACCTTCTCCAACTAATACATTTTACTAAAATGTTTAAGCTTTCATGGTAATTAAAAATCTTAACGCATGAATCTTAATAGGTTAAAAAAACTAAAGAAAAGAAGAAAAAGATAAAGAACAGTATGATGACAATTGGATAAAACAATAAAAAATATTTGTTTTTTGCCAATGTAAGATTGATTCTCTAGCAGCTTTCAAACTCAGAGCTAGTTTCTAGTTTCATAAAATCAGTTAACATGCATGAAGAGTTATAACATCTGGATTTAAGTCCCACCTAATTTTAAACCACAGAAGTTAATTTTATTTTGGGTAATTTTAATGTCCTTCTGCTTTAGGGTGCAAAGATAGATTTTCTGTTTAGCCTTTGCTTATTGGCACTCTTCAGAAAATAAATGCAAAATCTTTTGGATTGGATACTGTTCAAAAATAAAGAATTAAAAAGCAATTCCCACATTTTATTTTTGATAAAGGTTATTTAGCATAAATTTGAATAATCTATCTCATGATATAACATCATCAAAAATTTGTTTCTAGTATAACATAAGGGGTCACAGTAGCCTAGTGATTAAGATGCTGGGCTGTCAACTAGAAGGTTGCCAGTTCGAGACCCAAGTAACAGTATTATGGGGTGAGCTTCCATTCTTGCCCCACCTCCTACCAACCTAGCAGTTTGAAAGCATGTAAATGCAAGTAGATAAATAGGTACCACTTAAATAAGGAGAATACTTGTAGCTCAGGGTTGAAAGGATGAATTCTTGGTATTCTCTGAGCTTGGTTATTTTCTTGAAGATGTTTCATTACCAGAGCTATTTGGGATTGGATAATGAAACATCTACAAAAGGTACCAAAGACTTCTAGGTACCACTGCGGTGAGAAAGGAACAACTTTCCATGCACCTTGGCATTTAGTCAATGCATACTACATGACCATGGAAATATCTTCAAACAAAATGGACGTGAGCACTGTTAGGGTATCATTAGACTGGACAGGGAAAACCTTTTCCTTTATTATTAGTGTAACATATCTTTAAAATGTATTAATTGTGGATGTTTCTCAAACAAAATGATTTTTATATGGAAGATGCTAGCAATATCTTTGAAAAGCAATACTAAGCTTCAACATAGAGCTTATAGTGCAGTGATGACAAACCTTTTTTCCCTTGGGTGCCAAAAGTGTACATGCGATAGTGTGCCCCACCCCCCATGCATGCATGCGCGACCACCCCCGCACCCAATTTTGGGCCTAGCAGGCCTCCCTGAAGCCTCCAGAGGCCAGAAACAGCCTGTTTCCAGACTTCCGGTAGACCCGGTAGGCCCGTTTTTCACCCTCCCCAGGCTCCAGAGGCTTTCTTGGAGCCTGAGAGGGCGAAAATGGCCTCCCCGCCCCCCCGAGGCCAGAAACAGCCTATTTCCCAACTGCCGGTGGGCCCAGTAGACCTGGTTTTCACCCTCCCCAGGCTCCAGATGCTTTCTTGGACCCTGGGGAGGATAAAAACAGCCTCCCCTGCCCTCCCGAGGCCAGAAACGGCCCATTTCCCGACTTCCGGTGGACCCGGTAGGCCTGTGTTTCACCCTCTCCAGGCTCCAGAGGCTTTCCTCAAGAGGCCTCGCCCACTCCCCTGGAGGCCCTCCAAGGCCGTAAATGGCCTCCCAGAGTCTCTGCGTGAGCCTGGTACTTACCTGGCATCCAAATCAGGCCCCGTGGAGACTCCTGGGAGGAGAGGGGTGGCGTGGGCAGGGCCAACCGAAAATCAGTTGGCCAGCACACCATGTGCACTGGAGCTGAGCTATGGCAATGGTTAGTGTGCCCTCATATATGGCTCCGCGTGCCACCTGTGGCACATGTGCCATAGGTTCACAATCACGGTTATAGTGGAACGTTATATCATGGGATGCTACATCGCTCAATATTAAAGTACTTCAATCTTCCCAACTCTTTCATTGATCTTCACACTGACACTTCTGTTTGCTACAGCAGTGAAAAAAAGAATCCTAGATTTGTCCCACAAAATAATAAAAATTAAAAAGTGAAAGGAACAGGATTATTGTCTCAAATGCCAGTTTAGAACATCAGTACACGAAAAATAAATTTCCCTCAATTTTACTTATCCATTTGCTCTGAAATTCCTTCTACCTGTCTGTCTTATGTTGTGTTGCAGCTGGATTTCGGCTCTATCTCATTAGTGTAGAAAGCTTTGAAGATATTTTATAGGTTAAAATATGGCAATACCATACTCAGTAGCATCCCTTCCTCAAGTACATTTGATATGATTAGAATAGAAGTGAATCAATTCAAATACCAGTTGAAACATGACTGTACATATGAAAAAGACAGGCAATCTGCATGCATAACAATGGATAATCACTAGCAACTGAGTCCAGCATATGAAATAGTATATTTCTATTGTATTACTCTATACCTCCTATAATACAGTTTTATAATTATTAATAAAAAAGAGAAAGAAGTGTTATCCCTCCGCCCATCAAAGTATTTAACATTTGTCTCAAAAACACAGGTATAAAAAGCTAATTGTCAGATATAAGGAAATTCCTGAAAACTTAAATTTCAAAATTAGTTCTCCCATTCTAAACAAAACATATGTCTCTACCTACTTATTGTTCCTATCAACCCAAGTGTGAATATCCATTAGGAACATATTAGGATCACAGGACTATTTACTAGTTAATATCACATATTAATTCTTGGTAGCTTGCACTGAGCCTGAAAATGAAATAAAATACATAAACAGACCAATAAAAATATAATATATATATATATATATATACATCACTTTCTTTCCAAAACAAGGGTTAAGCATATCTGAACAATCAGATTTTCTCACCTAATACTGTATCTGGAAGAGAGCAGGGGTGGGTTCTACTTACCTGTCCTACCGGTTCTAAAGGTGCACGTGCTTTGCGTGTGGTCGGGGCGCGCGGAGTGTGCGTCCAGTGCATGTGTGCACTTACGCGCACCAAATGGGCGCTCCTGCGCATGCGCAGGTTTTTTTGACCAAAAAAAGTCAAAGTTTTCTGCACATGTGCACAAGTGCACTCTGCATGCTCCACGACCAGGCCGGTAAGTACGGGTGCGCGGGGGGTGCGCGATCTGGGACGCATAGAACTGGTTTGGTGACATCACAGCATCACCACTACTGGATCGCGCGAACCGGACTGAACCGGGAGCAACCCACCACTGGAAGAGAGGTACATATTTTTCACAACCATCTCTATTGAACAACATTTGTCAAAAATAGATCTGCACAAAGTGCTTTGGAAACAATCTTAAAACTTTAAGTCACCACAATCTATTGAAAACACATGCATATTAAACATACTTCTACATTGCAATGACATTGCTTAATTGTATATCTACCGTAAGATCTTCTACTTACATATGGAAATATGAATCACTGTAATGGAAATAATGAGTTACAGCAGCTGCAACTTATCAAAGAATCAGACCTACAAAAATTAGTAATGCATCACAATAATAATGAAGAACAAAGGGGATTCTAATATTGTTAGACTACCATATTTTAGAGATATACTCAAAATTACTATTTCATTGCATAGTCTATTATTTCTGTCATGATTACATTTTAAAATTAATTACATTTGTAATAAAACTATGGATTTTAGAACAGCTCGACTGAAAGCCTTACTCTTTTAATAAAGGGTAAAAGTTTTAATTATTAGTTTTATCTGCTATTTGATTTGATTATGAATGAGAAGAGAGAGAGAGAGGGACAGAGCAAGAGAGTGAGAGAATGGGAGGCAAGGGAAAGGGAGGGGGAGTTAGGGAGGGAGGGAGAGAGAGGGAGAGAGAGAGAGAGAGAGAGAGAGAGAGAGAGAGAGTGAGAGAGTGGGGGGATGTTGTTCACTGTCCATATTATAAACACTTGATTGTATTTGCTAAGGCTCCCCACCCAATATTCAAGAATTAAAACAGTATTACATCTAGACAGTCTTCTCTCAGTTATAACACCCAATGTCTTCCCTACATTAAATATTATAAGTTCCAGCAACATATGATTGCAAACTTTCTATTCTTAGTATAATTTCTAAATTAAAACATCAAGAATCTGAGGTTACATTTGTCCCACTAATTGTTTAGTAGATATCCAAGAAAGCAAATGATGTTAACAAAACCTCTTAAATAATCTAAGCCCAGACAGAGATAAACAAGCAACATAATGGCTTGTTTTTCTGCCCACTAAGTGACTTACAACTCCATAGGAAAGGCTGTTTTCATTCTCCAAACTATAGCCTTATATAAACTTTTGAACAAATAGCAAAATATATCCAGGAATCATGGTCTACTATTTATTTTAATCCACTTTTATCCTATATTTTATCCAAAATGCTTTGAATAGCACCCTGGGTCACATATCATTTTATTCTAATAACAGCACAGTAAGGAAGTTATGCTGAAAATAAGTGGTCCAGCGAGTTTCAAGCCTGGTGAAACTCCTTTTATTCAGTTTACATTAATCATAATTCTTAATTCCAAGAGCCTATGTTATAAGAAAATGTGTATTGTTATTTACCGTTATGTATGAAAACATAAACTCATATATTTTCTAATATGTATCCCTTTATTATATTTGATTATAATGCTAATTATTTTTCCAAAGAGTTTAACAAAAAAGCTGAGTCCACTTCTATGACGTCTGCAGTTCAACCAGGACAGGTGTCTGTTTTATATATGATTGAAAACAAAGATCTCAAGATTTAGATACCATGTTTCTCAGAAAATAACACCAAGAAATAAGCACTTGGGCTTATTTTCGAGGTGGTCTTATTTTTTTTGAGGTGCAGGAGGCCAGACTCAGTGAGCTAGATGCACTGTAGACCAACCTTTGCCTCCATTCCAAACCTTCAGTGTTCGGAATGGAAGCTTTTTGGCAAATGAGAGGAAAATGGGGAGGGGGATTTTCCTGCCTGCCATCCTTCCCTCAGTCTATGCTGAGTTTGAGGAATGGATGACAGCAGGGGTGAAATCCAGCAGGTTCTGGAGAACTGGTAGCGGAAATTTTGAGCAGTTTGGAGAACCGGCAAATACCACCTTTGGCTGGCCCCAGAATGGGGTGGGAATGGAGATTTTGCAATATCTTTTCCCCAGGAGTGGAGTGGGAATGGAGATTTTGCAGTATTCTTCCCCCACACCCAACAAGACACACCATGCCCAACAAGCCATGGCCACAGAACCAGTAGTAAAAAAAAACTGGATTTCACCATTGGATGGAAAATCCCCCTCCCCCTTCCTGTTCGCCATTCCATTCCAAAGTTGAGGCTTTTTGGTGAATGGGGGGGAGGAATGGGGAGGGGAATTTTCCTGCCAGTTATCCATTCCTCAAGCTCAGCACAGACTGAGGGAAGGATGGCAGGCAAGAAAATCCCCCTCCTCATTTTCCTCCCGTTCACCAAAAAGCCTCCCACGAGCCTCCCAAAAAGAGGGGAAAAGCAAAGCAGCTGTCCACGGAGCTGACAGCTTTGGGGAAGCAGCCCAACAAGTAGAAGCGCTGGGTCCAGAAAGAGAAGGGCATGTATTTGTGCTGCCCAAGGGGCCAGCGGACTGCAGCTGCAGTGGGACAATTGCCCCCCACCACCACCACTCATGCTGGCCACACCCATCCCCCTGGCTTTATTTTCAGGGTAGAGGTAATATTAGGTCCACCCCAAAAAAATTAGGATTGGGCTTATTATTGGGGCTGTGTTTTCAGAGAAACATGGTAGTAATAAAATACTTCGGATCCAATGCAGAGCTTTGAAAAGCTCATTTTAAAAATGAGCTTTTCATTTAAACACCAATGCTACCCCTTTCCTTCCCTTGAATTCAGCAATTTCATTTCTCTTTTCCTTGAGATAAACTTGATCTCTGCTTGATTTCCATTGCTTCCCAAACCAGGGCAAATTACATTTGCAAGTTCAGTGTGTCTCATATAGTGAAAATGGGGAAGGAATCCTTGAAGGAAAAAGATGAAGAATTGTAAGACCTGGAGGGTTTATAATAAGAAATAATGAAGGACTTTGCATGCCATTAATACAACAGCAAAGTAAATTCTAAGTAGGCTTCTCAGAAGAAAAGCATTCCTCAACTAAAATACAAATCTTAGCATTTGTTTTTGATAGCAATTTGCTTCACTTGGAAACCAAAAACACCCTCAAGAGAAGATCTTAACTTATAGATAACATACAGAGTGGATAAAATAAATTATTCCTAACTATATTTAAATGTAGGTTATGTGATCACATCATCCTATTCTGCTCCATACAGAGCATTTCAGGCAACCTATCATCAGAGAATAATAAAAATGTTACTGATCTCCATTACAGTATAAAATATGACAATTATCACTTGATGAATTTGATTAGTTTGTATGTATAGACAAAGCCTGTAATGAGATTTTTACTCATTACACCAGCCATAAAATACTTGTACTGTACTGCATAACTTTCAGTTAAGGACAAGAAGGATCCAGATTAAACAATTCAAAAAGCATTTATATATTTGACAAATTATTTCTGCACTTCTATATAGAGGTTCAACTCTCAGAAAAATTATGTCTTGAGCAGGTGGGCTTTGTAATCTTAAAAGCTTTAGTTAACTGTTTTGAGAAAATCTCAGTAACTACTATAGTTCTAAAAACGTATAATAATTAAGGCATCAGACTAGAAATCAGGAGATTATGAGTTCTAGTCATACTTGAAGCACAAAGCTTCTTTTCTCTCAGCCCTAGGAAAGAATCAATGGCAAACCATTTCTGAAAAATCTTACCAAGAAAACTGCAGGGACTTGGTCCAGGTTTCTGCAAATCATACATGAATGGAAGAACTGGGATGTAGTTAAGCTTCCAGAATTGCATTATATTGGAGAAATGTTAATTTTAATGGAGAATAAGAATGTACACTAAAATGGGATGTTGTTTCTGTTGTAACCTAACGTCAAACAGTTCATCAAAGTTGTTAGTAGGCTTCAGTCTGGTATATGTTCAGTTTGCTTGAAATTTTAGTTACAGTATCTAGCCATCTTGATTTCTGCAGGCATCTTTTTAAATTTTAATTAAAATTTTAACTTTACTTAAAAGCCCTTACTTTTCATTCCCAATCAAAATCTACTCCAAATGCTGCTATTATATTAGATGCCCCAACTATTTAAGCATTACCTTCATTATTAGTACTTCAAATGATTAGTACTCTGATTTTATTTTATCTAGTACTAAGTAACATGTTCTTGCTACTGAAGCATTCTCCACAATTTTCACAATTTCGTCCACTACTAAAAGGGATCCATTTTTCTTCATTTAGCCTTTCAGATGCTCCAACATATAGGTCACAGATGGGAATATCATAGCTTTGACAATATGTTCCTTTGTTGGCAGTGTGATGCCTCTTATAATGCTTTATATAGATTGTAATGGTTTTCCTCCAAAGAAGCAGACTTTTTAAATTTCAAAGTTGGTCATAATTCCTACAGATATTTTAGCTATAAAGATTAAGTATGTTACCACTTCACTTGTCTGCTTATTTGGAGCTAGTATTGTCTGTTAGCATACTGGCTATTAGCATAATCCTAAAGGTCAACTCTACATTTTACATATGACATAACTCTATTTTACTACACTAGAGTTAATAGAATCATGTTTGTCTAAAAGGAAAAATTATAACAAGAGCTGGTCTGTTTATTATTTAGGTTTGTGTTTATCATCTCTGAACATATATATAAAACAGGCAACATAATCTTTATATCCACTTCACTGAATAGGCCAAATTCTACTCCAAATGGGATATTCTTGTATCCCTTCCTAGAGGGCTGTAATTTTTTGAAATGAAAATCAAATGAGATCAGTATTGCTTCTTAGAATTAAACAATTCTCAAAATATCCACACAGCATAATTACATAGCATAGATTCAAATATATATATTTTTTATTTCAGTCAGTGTTTGATCACATTCTACATGGCTTTCTTTTAACTATTTCTTGGTCATATTTGAGGCTTTCTTTCATATCCTATGGTACTGTTCTTTAAGAACCTACCAACTAACCAAGCAACTGTCATTAACTCCTTTGTGGACTTGTCAGAGTGCAAAATTGAGGGAGCTTATAAATATAAGAATTTTTTAAAAAAATTCCATTTATACCCCGCCCTTCTCCAGAGACTCAGGGCGGCCTACAACTTTGAGCACAACTTAATGTGCTCAGCAAATTTAGATATAAAGTAGTGGCATTATGAACAGATGGCTATGATAAACTCGCAAGATTGTCTCTATGCCCAAAATATACATGTAATAACAATGAACAATATTTCCTGAATATAATAGTCTTATTTTTTATGAAAATCTGATAGAAACAACATTGTATGGATTTATTATGGAGTCCAGTGATAATTCTAACAGTGTTATATTCCAAAAAGTGGGGCAGTAATATTAGATAGGGGGAAATTATATTTTAGAGATATTTCATATTGTATGTACAAATGATTTTCACTTTAAGGGCTGGGAAAAGCTTGTCTAAAATTATAGAAAGCTATTAGCAGTCTTTAGACATCTCCATCAAAGATGGAGTAAGGTTCTGGACAAAAACTTGTAATAGGTAACATTGCCAATGCTGAAGATTCTGTGACATAAATGTGAGCTTTCTTAGCTACTTTATTCAGATAATATATATGGATCTATAAATCCACATGCAGAGCTGATTCCTTAAAAAGACTATACATTTTTTTCTCTGTGTTTAAATTTTCTTTTCCATCTTCCTCCCTCAGGTATTTGAAAATGTATTCTGGAAATAACAATAAAGAAAGTAGTTCCAAATTAAAACACTGTCAACAGAAGCCAAACAACGTCTATATGGAAGATTCAGAGGAAATGAAGAAGATGAAAAGGAGACAAACAGAAAGAAATTATTTAGGAGAGAAAGACACTATCCTAACAAGTCCTGAATTAAACAAGGAACAAAAAAACAATTCCAAAAAGGGTGAAGACCTTTCTAGAGATGATCTTTTATTTCTTCTGAGTGTGCTAGAGGGGGAATTACAGGCCAGTATATAATTCTAATTTCATTACAAATTCTTCTTTTCTCTTTTTGTCTGTTGTCCCTATACTGTTTGATTGTGTAGGAGTGTCTAACAGACTCTAGAAATATGGAGGAGGAAGGAAGACCTTTACAGGAATGAAATAGATAATAATAAAAAAAAAATCCAGAGATGCAGAAAACAGAGGGAAACAACTCCATCTTAACCATTTCAAATCTAAGTTGAAATTTGGCAGGCTACCAAGTCAAGGCTTTTGAAACTAACAAAATTAGGAAACAAGAACTATTTGGATTTCTGGCATAAACTTTATTGTTAATAGAGTACTGTAACAAAAGTTTAGCAAAGCAGTTCTTCAGATCAATTTATATGAAGTGTGATTAAGGCAGAATTGTGTTCGTCACATTCGGCCTCCCCAGACTAAAGAATCTTTTCTGCAATGCAGGCAGTCCTCAACTTACAACCCTAATGGAGCTTACAGTTGTAGTCGTGATGTACATAAAGTAGTTTTTACTATCTTTTTTGGAGTGGTTATTAAGCAAATGCTGCTGTTGTAAAGCAACCACTACAATTACACGAGCAACCACTACAACTACATTATACGAACACTGCAGTTTTTAACTAAACTCATAGTTTGCTATCGGGATTTTTGCTGAAATCCATAAATGCTAGTTTTCAGCAAAAACAGCATAAATTGTGATCACATGACTGCAGAAATACAGGCTGGTTGCCGACTGTAGATCACATTGAAAGGACAGCCATCAGAATTACACCATAAATACATTTTGGGGGGATGTTTGTCATAACATCCAATAGCAGCTAAGCAAGCACTCCCTCATTTATACTGTTTAATTCACTTATACAGTTCATTTATATTGTTTAGAATAAGACACCTTCAAATAATAGCCTAAAAAAAATTGTTTTTGCAAAATGTATTAAAAAAAAGTGCAGTTTAGGATTTGAAATTAATTATATTTAATTACAAATGATTTAAATTTTTTTTCAGTTAAGAATAATAGTACATTAACATATCTTTAATTTATAAATTTATTCCTTGACCTCTTTTTTATGACATCATACTACCCTGGTTCCCCAAAAATAAGACATCCCCTGATAATAAGCCCAATCAGGCTTTTGAGCGCATGCACTATAATAAGCCCCCCCTGAAAATAAGCCCTCCTCAAAAATATTTAAATGCATGTGCAGCCAGTCTCTGCCATTTTCTCTGGTTTCCTCCACATGCCCCAAAATAATAAGACCCCCCTCTCCCGAAAATAAGGCCACGTGCTTATTTTGGGGTTCTAAAAATATAATTCAGAGTCTTATTTTCGGGGAAACACAGTAGAAGAAAAAAATAGCCTGGGAATTTAAGGGAAAAAACCCATAAGGTTTATCTGTCACTAGAAACAATGAAATATAATGATCAAATTCAACTTTCCTTATACACAGATGAATGTTACATATGTGCTTTAATGACACTTTGTCATACACATAACACTTGTTCATTCAAATTGTATTACTGAAAATTTCTCTGGAAAAAGCACTTGATTAAAACAGTACTTTCTTAATGTGTTCAGTTTGATAAACAAAGGAAATACAAATATTTGTATTTGTATAAATGTAGACATTTATTCAAGTCTAATTATGAAACCTTAGGACCAATATCTGAAAAAGTTCTACAAATAATGCTTCCTTACAGTACACTTAAAAATTCCAGTGCAGTGTCATAAGATTTTATAAATAATGTTCATATTCCAGCCGTTTGTGCGATTCATTTTTAAAATCTATTTTTCCTTTCTAATTTTTTTTCCTGATAGTGAAAATACTGAAGTTTGCTTACTTTTTTCCAGCCTTATCAATACTAAGCAGAGTCACATCAGAATAGAATAAACCAAGTTCATTTAGAAACATTTTTTTATTATTAATAGAAGAGGAGAAAATTCCCATATCCAGTTTTAAAGTTTTCAGATATGTTTGAATTTCTTCTTGACATCCAGAAAAATACAATGAGATCATTAGACTTGAAATATGTAAAATATGCCAATAAATTTTCTTGGAATTTCCAGGTATTCTCAACTTAATAGGAACATAAGAAATAGCTTTGATCCAAATTGGGCTCGTTGTCAATTGCTTGATATTTTCTGCATATCTCTCTAGGATATCAAGGAGAAAGTGTTTCAGTCTTTTTAATTGGAATTCTTAGGACTGACTCCTGAGACATTCTGTATTAAATGCAGGTATTTTAAATGCAGTATCATATTAAAAACTGAAGATATATCTAAATAGAAATAGCAATAATCAGCACAGTATAAACCATAGAATGAGACTAGGAATAATTTATATCTAAGTGGTTGAAAATCTATCCTCATTTAACAGATCACTGGAGGTTAGACTATTAGAACTTTATGTTAAAAGAAAACCAAATTTTGAAGGTAACATAAGACCATATAAAGAATGATCCAAAATGGTTTCATATTGTTACTGAATGCATTTTCCAGTTGGAAGCATAATTATCTTTGTAGCAGTTACCAAGAATAAAACTAGTCTAATATAGTTTCTGGGAATAAAATGTTATAAATATGCAACTTCTTGTTGGGTGGAGACAGCAGCCAGGCATGGTTGTACTTGTCTGTTCAGATTGGAGGACTGAGTCTGTCAAAGTCTTTAAGTCCAGCCCCTGTTGCTGGGGCTTTCAGCTTTTTGGCAAAGACAAAGAAACAGACTTGATGTGTTGGAAGAAAAAGAACTTAGTAAAAAAGGACCAGACTGACTATGGGTGGCGTTGGCTGCTGTCTCCACTCAACGGGAAGGTGCGTATCAGGTAAGACCAACGCCCCTTCTCCATAGTGGTGGAGACAGGATCCAGGTATGGGACATACCAAAGCTTACTGTCCCAAATCATGGGCAGGCCCCAATCTGGTCAAAAGTCCCGTTTGTGGAATAAACCTGCTGCAAGACCTGGTGCCCAAATGCCACCTCAGCCGAGGCAAATTGGTCCAATTTATAGTGCCTAATAAAGGGCGAAGGGGAAGTCCAGGTTGCCATCCTGCAGATGTCGGTCAACGATGCTTGCATTGCCCATGCTGCCAATGTGGCTGCGTTGTGGTTCGAATGCGCCGTCACATGAACTGGTCTAGGCAGAGAATGAAGATCATAGGCTTTGGTGATAGTCTGGTGAATCCACCTGCTAATGGTGGAAGGGGTGACCTTGGAACCTAAAGAGAATGGAATAAAAGACACAAACAAGGACTCCGTCCTACGTAAATCATCAGTTCTCTTAAGGTAAATACGGAGAGCCCTCCGGACGTCCAATGTGTGCCAGTGCTTTTCCAGGGATGGGCAGGGTTGTGACAAAAATTGGCAGGACCAGCTCCTGCATCCTATGGAAGGGGGTGTTGACCTTTGGAATTAAGGAAGGGTCTAGACGAAGCACCACCCAATCAGTGTGGAACTTTGTACGGAAAGAGCGGCAATCTCTGAAATCTGCCTAGCGGAGGTAATTGCCACCAAAAAGGTGACCTTAAAAGACAATAGGTGGAGGTTGATAGTCCGCAAGTGCTCGTATGGGGCACCTGTAAGGGAGTCCAGCACAATAGTCAGGTCCCAAGTAGGGTATCTGTGGATCATAGGGGGGCATAAATTTGTGGCACTTTCAGAAATCTCTGCACAGTGGAGTATTGAGATAAGGATGTAAGGGACCCATAAGTCAGGACAGAGGAAAGGGCCACTACTTGTCTTTTAATGGTGTTTGGCGACAGCCCCCTATCTATTCTGTCCTGGAGAAACTCCAGGATCTGGGCTATCAAGGCCCGGAGGAGGGAGATACCCACATGGTTACACCAGGTACAAAATGCCTGCCAAGTGGCAGAATAAATGCATTCCGTGGAAGGCCTACAAGAACCTTGAATGGTCTGGATGACCCTGGAGGAAAGGTGGTCCCCACTCAGGATGCGCCGTTCAAGTGCCAAGCAGTCAGTTGGAGCCACTGAGGGTCCGGGTGGACCACACCCCCTGGGGGAGCCTAGCAATGCCCTGAAGGATCCTCCAGGGTGGGGGCCACCAACAATGTCTTGAAGTCAGCAAATCAAGCCCTCTGGGGCCAATGAGGTGCGACAAGAATGACCTCCGCCCCCTCTTCCAGTATCTTTCTCACCACCCTCAGAAGGAGGATTAGAGGTGGAAACACATAAAGGAGCCCCTATAGCCACAGGCTGCGGAGAGTGTTGACTCCCTCCATTCCTGGGGCTGGAAAGCAGTCATAGAAGTGAGGGAGTTGAGCATTCTCTGGGGTAGCAATTAAGTCTACCTCCGGGAGGCTGACCTTTTCAGACCCCGGAGGAGGGATGGGTGCAGGCGCCACTCCATGTGATCAATTACTGTCTGGCTCAGCCAGTCCGCTTGCATGTTGGACATCCCAGAGATGTGCTCTGCTGTCAAGGAACAGAGAGACCTAACCTGGAGGCCTCTAGCATCAGACCCAATGATCTGGTGCCCCCCTGGAGGTTTTTATGCACCTTCGTGGCCACATTGTCTGTAAGCACCAGCACATGGATGTCTCTGACCACCCCTCGAAAATGACGAAGGGTTAAGTAAACCGCCCGTAGCGCCAGCCAATTGATGGACCATTGTAAGTCTTGGCCGGACCATCTGCCCTGGGCCACCTGCGACTGGATATGCACCCTCCCAACCAACCAGGCTGGCGTCCATCATCAGCACCAACTGCTGAGGCTCGAGGAAGAGCCGCCCCTGGACAAAGCTGGACCAGGTGAGATATCTGCTGATGCTGAGAGGAATGTGAACCCTGGCTGTAGAAGTGCCTTTTCCTGCCTTCTGAAAGGGCAAAAGAAACCATTGGAGGTCTTTCGTATGAAGGTGAGCCCAAAGAATGATATGAATGGCCGATATCATTTTACCCAGGCATGTTGACAGTAATACTAAGGGGACTCTATGTTCTGTCTGGATCCTGGTAGCTAACTCACTGAGGTTGGCCTGTCGGTCCGGACACAAGTAGACCATCCCTTCTAAGGAATCTATCACTGCATATTATAACATATTATAAATATGTTTATAAAAGTATGGGTAAATAAATGAGTCTAGAAGGAGTGCTAACTATGCATCCTAGCAAAAGGTCTGAGTGAAAACTGCATCCAAGGTGCAATACAAAATGGCTCACAGGGAAAAGACTGAGCCAACGACCAGCAATAGGCAGCTTTAAAGTCAGGCATCTCTTAGAAGACCACAGCCTAGCCCAATGTCCATGGGAACCCTGCTCTGGGAAGGCAGTCCAAAGCACCAGCGGAGGAGAGGCAGGCAATGTGCCAGGCAATTATCAGAGCAGCTGATACTGACAGCCATTAGAAATAAGTGCGGATTTGCAGCTACCGCAGAAACACCAGTCAATTCGAAGGAGCCAAAGCTCAAAATGGCAGCCTGTCAACAACTTTGAGCATGAATCTCAAACTGCGGCCCGAAGCTTGCGGTAACACTGGCACTTGGAATAAGGCAGCTGTGGTTGAAAAAAGCTGCCACCGCTGCTGCACCAAGGAAGATTCGGGCCATCGTGTATTAAGCAGGCAGGCAAGTTGGAGCGTGAAGCTCCTGCAGCAATACAAGGTTGGGCGGCTTCCTCTGATGACAGGAATAAAAATGGCCACCCGACAAGCCCAATCAGGAGCGCGAAGCTCTGGGGCTTCCGGTTTGACTTCCGGTGCCGGCGACAGCCCTTTTTACGGGCTGCCGGCCCCTCCGGTGGTTTTGTCGGGTGGGCAGC
>JANHFM010009963.1:122490-137026 GCA_032468115.1 Grayia smithii
AGGAGGAGCTGTTGTGGGACAGAGATGACAGTTGCTCTTTAAAAATTATGATTTAAATCGAGTTGATTTAAATCAAGGCTTTTTACTGGTGATTTAAATCATGATTTAAATCGTGATTTAAATCAACTTAATTTAAATCAAATCCACCCTGCCCACTACATAATTTATGAAGATGTTGAAGAATATAGAACCTAGAACAGAACTCTGTGTACTTCCCTCCATGTGAACACAGACCCATTAAGGACAACGCACTGGTATAGTTGTTCATCCAATTGCAAATATATCTGGTAATGGAACCTGCATCCCACATTGTTCCAGGTTATCAAGAATGAGGTTATGGTCTATTTTATCAAATGTCAGGTAGGAATTCAGATAGCTAAAGATATCACACTAAGCCATAGAACACTGTAGTTTAGCTCAACCTGTCTGCCCTTAATGAACTATCGTTGATTAAAAATATATGACTTAAAATGATGTGTTGTACCTACCTAGAGACTGAAGAAAAATCCAGAAGACTTTCCTAATGTGTTCCTTATTTCCTAATCAATGCACATAATTTCCTCATGGAACAGAATACTTTCATCTTCAAATAAGTTTCACAAAAAATAAAACCTTGAAGTCCCAAATTATTTGAAATCACTGAGTAGACAAAATAAACTGGACTAAATAGTAAAAAAGGAGCAACTTTGTGTTGGCACGCAAGGGTCGCAATGACCTAATCAGGCTTTAGCTCTAGTTTCTCTGATTCTGTGGTATTCTATCCTGCCATAATATTTACAAGTACAACAATATTTTAAAAACTATGATTAGTTTCTATGGAGACCGGAATTGTTTAGATGGAGTCAGCAGCTAAAATAGCGCCTTTCCTCTTACAGCTTATTTGTAAGATCCCACTCTTTTTTAACTCTTCTGTATTAGCTAACAGAGAAAACTGCATTCATCTACCTACCCTTAATTCATGGAAACAAAGTAGTTGAACAGCCAAATTATTGACAGATGGTTCTATTACTGCAATCTCAGTTGTAGAAACATAGATAGCCAAGTCTTCTGCCAAAAATATTTGAGAACCATTGGCAATGATGAAATTGATGCTACAGAGCTGAAAAAGTCCCACAGTTTAATGTAGTATTAGGTAATATTATCTAAAATATTAAAATCAAATGTATTACTAAAACAGGAAATAGAAGTGGATGCTTCCAATCAAGTTGCTTTAGAATTTTTTTTACAGAAAGAAAATTTTATAACAGTGTCATAAAAACTGACACCATAACATAAAAATGTTGCCCTCAGCACTCAAATAAAACAAGGGAAGCTATTCCTGTAATAATACCTAAACCAGTACTTTGTAAAGCTTTATTTTTTTCACAGTATTAGCATACTGTAATTTAAGCCTGATTTAAATGAAAATGTAGCATTTTTAAAGATGAGGTTCACATAAACAGATATAAATGAAGTCCTGCATACAAAGAAACATTTATTATACAATATTTCTGAAAGATAAAAATAAAATAAAATGGGACACAGCCATGATATGGCACATTATTTGCTATATTCTAGCACATAGAAACACGTTTTGTCATCTCCTGCTAAACTCTACATATTATTTCAGTTTGTGTCCTCTCTTTCCATCTCTGTGTTGTTGTTTTATACTCATAACAATCCAGTGAGTCTGTGTATGAGAAGTAATGATAAGGGAAGAGACACATGAATCTCAGTCCTTCCAGCACTATTCTGATTAAAAGCACTGCTTAAAAATTATCATTAAAAATAGATAAAATGTTTATTTAAACAAGTGGTTATAAACATTAATGTAATAGATGTGGGGTGTATGAGAATGAAAGAAGAGACTGATTTACACTAAAATAGTATGACTGATATAGGAAGAAAAGGTCATAACTGCCTTTAATATTCCTTGTCCCAAAGACCAAGTCTAATGGTAATTCTCACTAAAGTTCTACCAGTAAATGGTACCAGTGGTAACCAGTTTACAGTCAGACAGGACCTCAAAGAGTTTTGACAAAGTTAGATTAATGGCATTTTGTTTTGACTTATTTCTATATAAATAAACACATTATTTGGATCTTTTACTATAAATAATAGAATAATAAAATTCTACTAAGTTTTTCTATTATTTATAGTTCTGAACTTAATGCTTGGCTATTCTCCTGATTTGGATCAAAGCAAGTAATCTAAGTTACAAAATTTTATTTTTGATTCCTGGATTTTGCCTTGTTTTCTAATTATTCTAATTATGACAGATGGTATTTTTTCACATAAATGTATGTGAGAAATAAATTGGGTGGATTTTAATAGCAAAATTACCTTCAAGTCAAGTTTACATGGACACAAGCAAGCAGTGTTCTGGCGTGATACAATAGAGATATGCTATTGCCTTCTTCTGGACTTTAAATATCCATAAATTTTGTTTATATTATTATGGCTTTTCTGATATTGTTCACTGTGAGGCACTCTTGACAACAAATTCAGGAAAATTATTCTTGAGAATCTTGGCTTTGACCATACCACTAATTATATATCTGTGTGGGTCTTTTTTAAAAAAAATAATAGTAATAATAGTAGCCAACTGTTTGGTAGTAAATAATAAGATATAAAATATAGTCTATCCCACTGTAAAAGAACTCACTGGAAGTCTGTATATCTGATTGGAAAAGAGATCACAAAAGTTTTTAGACCAGGACACACATTTCAAAGTTTAAGAACCTGTCATGAAGGCTATAAAAATAGCTTCCAAGTAGAAAGTCCATTCACCAATGGCTGCCTTGGAAGTCATCAGCAGTCAAATGCCCATTTTCCAACTAAAAAAGAGTCAAACTGGTGATGTTCAGTGAAAGGAGCACTCACGCAAAGCATTCATAACACAAACTTAGCACTAACATGCTCCAAAAGTACAGAAAGATACAGATAATACATTCATCTCAGGTGTTTTTAGCTCAGGCAAGATGTTCCTCATTTGTTTTCTACTCCTCATATCCATGTCGTCTGCAACTCTTCTTTCCTCCCTAATTACATTTCATACCTTCCTCCTTACAACTGTACTTCTTTTTTCCTGAGTAAGTTCAGAAATTTCCAAATAGTAATCCAAGTAATGGCTGCAGCTACCTTCTTCTTTATTGGGGTTAAATGAAGCTCAGTAATAATATGGGAAATAGAGAAGTAACTAAAAAAATACTGTTTGTTTTGCGTCATCTATCTGTCAGTCACTCTTTGTAAATTAAAAGACTGTTAGCTAATTAAAAAGATGGATGAAGCAGGGACATTCATGTGTTTCAAGTTGAGTGTCTAGGCATTGTGGTGCTTGGAACTTAGAATCTTCATGCCAAGCCTTATCATTCCAAATAAATGGAAGCAATTTGTTATCTTTTCTGATAAATAGATTTTCCCAGCTCATAAAGTATGAACATGGTGTTCCCTGAAGATTACATTCCTAAAGAAGTAGGGTCTATAAACAAAAATCCTATTAGCAAGAGCTATAGGAGACTGAATATTATTTTCTTTTATAGTGCCACAGGAAAATCCCATCTGCCCTTTTCCTACCTTGCCTTTGTCTGTTTATCTGGGTTTTGTCTTTTCAAGCTGAATATGAATATGGACGCTTTTAAAACAGAAAGATGAAAATTCAATTTAAAAAATGAAAAATTATAATGTAATTATTCAGTAAATAATACACATTGAATAAACAATGCACACTGAATAGTAAAAAACAATGAGTACAACATTTTACCTTATTTTTTCTAATGTGAAAAGAAATGTCAGGAGCGTAGAATTTGTGCTTTTGTAGATAGTCCAGATGCACCACATGAATACCCAACTGAAGTTTTTATTTCTAGAATCTTTTACTCAAAACTTTCAGTATTAATGAGACATGATCTTCATTTCCTTTCTTAAAGCATTATGTAATATTTGCTCTGTCAGCCAGCTGCAAACAGTAATCTCTGATGATTGCATTTAAACTGAAATGCAAAGTACTCAGTGTATCAATAATGGTAAACATAAGAAAGTGTTTCCAGTATGCATTATAATCTGTATTCGGATTAGAAATCATGCAAAACATTTCACCTGTATATGAATATTTATTTAACAGCCAAGAAAAACAATTTTGAGCTTTCCAATTCCTTTTGTACAGTATGTGAAGCACTACTATCAGAGTGAACATTCTCTCTCTTCTTCAAGATGCCTAAAACCAAGAACAAGTCAAAATTAATAGGGGTGAGGCCAGAGGGGCAGAATTCTATTATAACACCACAAGTAAAAACACTGAATCCTGTTTGAATCTATTTGTCAAAGGTGGAGGCAAGGGAGTAACATAGACAAGCTTGCTTGGAAGAAGCTGCCAGTTCCAGACCCGGCTTCCAGAATATTATGAAATAGGGCATTTTTAAATATACTTATCAAACACTATTTTTTATTGACTATATAGAAGACATAATATGTAGATTAAACTGAATTACTCATATTTTTATAATATGAACCATCTTTAGAAAGTCAAGCTTCAGTCCATATGACACAGCATTAATCCCTTAATACTTATCATACAATTTACAATGTGTATGCAAGCATAAAAACACATGCAGATTACCAACAGTGACTGCAATCCTAAATTCATTTTATTGGGAAGTAAATTCAGTTCAATCTATTACAACACATTTCTAATAAATGTTGGGCATTGTAAAAGACTGATTCAGACCAATCCATTTAGCATATTACAATATAGTATGTAATATAGTACATACAGTTTTTTTAAAAAAACTTTATACTATTTTAAACTTTCATTAATATGCATAAGATTTAACCAGATAATTCTTTCGATGAATTTTCTGCAATGGTTTTCTTAAACACTTCATTTGTAAAGCTATAGAAAATTCAGTATAAAATCTAATGAAGACATTCTTCTGTAAATTGAAGCCTATTCTGCGTGATATTAAAACTTATTAATATCAACTAATTAACCATTCTAAATATACTAAATAAGAGAAAGTTTAAAAATGGGTTTAAAAGGAAAAAGTACATGCACTTTTACACACAACACACCCCTGTTTCTCATCTGGCCTTCCCATCATACTTGAAGAATTGTTTTCTAGTTACATCATCAGGAAATAAAACACAAGGAAAAAAGGCTTGATGTTCATACTTCTCTCAGAGGAGGCCAGCTAAGCTTGGGTGTTCCCCCCCCCGCAACTTCGGCAACTCAGAAAATAAAAGAAAAATTAAACAAATGCAGTTGTGTTATGCAAAAAAACCCCCAAAACAAAAAATTAAAATATTGCTCTGCGACCACTTCACTATTCTATTATTAATAATGAGAATTATCTTCTCTAAACTTTTCAATGCATTCGTTTTGGCCACAAATCAGTGTGACATATGAAATCTTTCACCATCCAAAGTATTTGAAGCCAGAAAAACACACACAGGCATAAATATGCATGCACTCATGCACCCATACATATATTTGTAGTTCTGGTTATCACTAAACTACACTAAATACAGAATGAGACTGCACAATATAGAATTCCTTATAAGGTATTGCCATGACGTAATGCTTCATAGGCTTTGGGCAAGCAGAGAGTTTCTCTCTCATTGTTTCGTGTAACTGCTGGAATGCTCACATCCCTAATGCCTAAGAGAAACACAATCTGAACACTACTGAGCAATAATTAAATCAAGAACTCTTCAGTGCGTTTGCTGAAGGTAAGAGGGAGACTGTGGGAAGAAGTTTCTTTTAGCAGCCAATAGGCTTTTGCTTCAAAAATCAATTGGTTCACTTTATATTATTTTCACAGCACAACTTTTGGATTTAATGCTGACATCAATTATAATACTAAACAACTTTCCGGTTCTCCTTCTAAGCATAAAAAGATTTCAATACAAAACTGAAGCATTACATTAAGAAAAAGGGAGAGCTAGGAATTACACATAATTTCCAACTCTGTGCTGGACAGAGTCATAACTGCATTTTAAACTGGGAGAAGACTTAGTGACTTTGTAAATAGTATGAAGAAAGTTGTAGCAGCTTTTTGAATACATCATGTTATATGTTATAGGCATGTAGAAACATGTATTTATTAAGACGTACTGTGCTTTTGAACAGCTTTAGTAGTTTTAAATTTGGAAAATGTAAATTATAAATCAAGGTAGTAGCATTGACAGTAAGATAATTACTACTTTTACCATTTTAATTCATTTTTTTAAATTAATTGTATATGCTCATAGGGGGAACAACTTTTTTAAACCTAGAAATGTTTTTCAAGAAAGTCGTTTTATTTTAGAAATTGTTTTTTCTCCTCTGTATAACATATGCTGTTGAAAGGTAATGATCAATGTAAACTACCTGGTACTAAGGACAGTCACAGTACAGAATTATGTTTCCTATATCATCAATTACATATTCATAAGATTAAGACTGAAGCAAACTAAATTAGATATGTAAAATACTTATTATTTGGAGTAAGGATGGGAATACATTTGAAGATTTTATTTCCATTTATTCAGATCGTTCTTCCAATTCTATATTCATTAGTTATCTTACAATATACAAAATTTCTCAACTATATACACATGAAAATAGATCTCTTCAAATTATAATAATAACAATTGCTATGCCCACAAAGGTAATTGGATGTAAGCAATGTTACTTTAAGAAACTGTAGAATATTTTATAAAACAGCAGTTTGCATAGTTTATTAAGGACATGCTTACAATGTATACATCTTTAAGAATATGTATACTGTTCAAAAATATCAAAAATATTTGTTTTTATTAATAAATTACATAATCTATTGTTAATAAAATATTCTAAATATAAACTTGTCAGACTGAAATTCTCATTCATTGCTATGATGACACTTTATCTGATGAATTAACCAAGTGTAAAGCAATAGTTTCTAAGGTTTTAAACTAATAATCTAATTATGAACAATAACTCCACTTCTTTTGGTACTTTCAGGCTATTTTGCTGGAAGTTAGAGCAACACACTTTACTGATTTTCAAAATAAACTAATTCAAATGAATTGGGTTTTTAAAAGACTATTATTTTAAGGAGCTTTTTTTTAAATGTAGCCACCATGTTTTAGTTGGATTTGTAAAACATGAAATATGCTGCCCCCCAATTTTGCATAATTAATGGATTGCTTTAAAATATATCCAACATTTTACTGTTTATTAATTTACAGAAATATAACTGGATTGAGAAAACATCAATCTCTGAAACAAAGATCACCAGGCTACATAAAGCATAAATTATGAAACTTTCAAAAAGTTTGATATGCTGAGAAAGTAAATGAAAGAGAAACATTTTTTCCAGGCATCTAGTTTAAAAACTTTTGAAACCAGGACATGGAAATAATCACAATATAATTTAAGCACTAATGGATAAACTGCATTTATTCTATTCAAAATCACTAGCTTTAATCAATACATCAACTAGAGGTTTATTTGGTTCTCATCAATTGTTTTTAGAATTTCACCAACAGATTCATTTTCAAAACTACAAATCAGATTTTCCTCTACTCTGTGCCATACAGAAATGTAGGCCTACAATCCTTAAAATCAATCATGGCTAATATTTTAGTTGGAAATTTTAGGAAATACAGTCTAAAACGATTGGATAGCAAAAATGTGACCTAGGTTATTTTATTATTTTGATTATCAATAAATTATTTTAGATGATATTAACAGATTAGATAAATTTAAGTATTTGATTTCCATGAGAGATTTGTACACTTGCTTAACTTTCCCAGTCAAATTAGTGGCTTAACTATTGTTAACTGCAGCAATTCTATTTCTATACAGAACAGCACAATGCTATAATTTACATTGCAGTAATTCCCTTTCCAATTATTCTTATTCAACATTCACAAAATCTTGTAACTCTGCGACTCAGTTCTTACTTATAGATTGCTATATTTACAGAAGCTTAAAAGACAGTAGCTTGAAAGATTGTGGACAGGAATAGTAATGCTACAATTATATTAATATTACAGTAAATTGTGTGGATTTGTCATGTTGTGCATGAGATGAGTAACATTTCCATTTCGAAATAAATATGAACGGTGCTACAACATGATAACAACATGATAAATTATGTCAGTTGATTTCATTTCCTACACTGTTTTTCCAATTACATAAGTTTGGATATCACTTAATACTAAACAATAACATTGTTCCTTGGTGCTTCTTATAATATATGCACTTCACATTGAAGAAGAGCAATATGGCCCATGTTGCAATCGATTCTCTCATAATACAGTATATAGTATCAACACAATTTAGTTCAAACACAAATCATTATATAATATGATAAAGTTTTAACTTGGGAAAATGCCATGAATTTATGCCATGAAGAGCTTTATAGGTTATCACCAGGACTCTTAACTGAACCTGCCAGCAAACTGGCAGTCAATGCAGCCCATGGAACATAGATATAATATGAGCTGATTGAGGTGCATACATAATTGCTTATCAGCAGTGGGATTCAGCCAGTTCGCACCACTTCGGGAGAACTTCTTGTTAATTTTCTGACCAGTTTGATGAACTGGTTGTTGGAAGAAATCATTAGGGCAGAGAATCAGTTGTTAAATTATTTGAATCCCACCACTGTTGCTTATGCAGTCTCGTTTTGCACCAACTGAAGCTTCCAATACTTGTTAGGCAGTTCCAGTACAGCACATTGCAGTAATCCTTATGAGCGATATCAAGGCCTGAGTGATTGCAAGTAGGATGTCCCAGACCAGGAACATCCTACTTGCAGTATACAGTACTTTGCAAAGGCCCTTCTTGCCACAATGTCCTCCTCCCGTTTCTCAAACATGAGCTGTAAATCTATAAGGCCCCCCACTAATTCTGCTGGATTGGTGCAACCCCATGCAGAACAAGAGATGGACAGTCCCCAGAACCACAAGCCCCAACATCTAATCAATCTTGCTTAGGTTGAGCTGGAGCCATTTTCACCCAATTCCAGGCACTGATACAGGATTTTCAGAGCATCACATACTTGGCCAAAAGTAGGGGTATAAATTTTAGTATCATCAGCATACTGATGCTACATCAGCCTCTGACATTGGATAATAACTTCTCATTGTTTTCAATAAAAACCTGATTAAATAGTTTTATTAAATATGTTTCTCCAAGGAACAAAACATAATTTTCAGGATTTCCCTCCATGCTACCCAAGCAACTTTGTAAAATAAATTAGAACTAAGAGAATATGCCTTCGCCAGTATGGCCTAGTTTACACACTTATCATGTCCTCTCCATGTTTTCCAAATCTCAAACTCTTCATCTCTTGGTCTATTTATTATCTTAATAAGCATGGGGAATCAATGGACCTCCAGATGTAATTGAATTACATTTTCTAATCAGCATGGCCAACAGAGTAGGAATTAGGAACATCTGGGGGATTATAGGTTCTCCATACCCATGAAAATTTGCTACCGATAGAGTTAGCAGTAATTCCAAATACAAATGGGAATGTTAGCACACTTTCAAGGGTAGGTGTAAAGACCAATTTAGTATTGAAACAAAAATATTTAAAGTGCTGCTATCTGATCTTGGGAAAAGAGAATGGAAAAAGAAGGGGAGTTCCTCCTATTACATGGTCATTTCAGTATCTGAAGCTTGATCCTGTGGCCAGGGCTTCTAGAATAAGTGGCCATAAAGTACAGTTCTTGAAACTATTATTGTAAAATAATATTTTATTATCAGTAAACCTTGTGAGCAGCACAATTAGTTGTTACTGAAGGAGCTATGATGGCACAGTGGTTAGAATGCAGTATTGTAGGCTGACTTCTGAGGTTGGTAAAATGAGGACCCAAATTGTTGGGAGGCAATATGCTGACTCTGTAATCACTTAGAGAGTGCTGTAAAGCAGCGATCCCCAACCTTTGTGGCTTAGTGGCCCAGCTAGGTGACAGGGGAACCTGGCTGTGCAAGCGGTGGGCCAGTGCACACACACTTGTGGAGTTCAACTTGTGTGAGAAGTGGGTCAGCATATACATGCATGCGTGTGCATCTCAATTTACGTGAGAGGTAGGCTGGCACACATACACATGGGTGGGCAGCTTGAGTTGCATGAGCAGCGGGCTAGCGCACATGTGCATATGTGTGCAGCTCAAGTTGACCTGTGTACGCATATATTCATCCACCAGCCCACCACTCATGCAAATTGAACTGTGCACAAATATGTGTGCTGGCCACGACTTGTGTGGCCTGCTTCCAAATAGGCCACGTTCTGGTAGTGGGCCACAGCCCGGGGTTTGGGGACCTCTGCTATAAAGCACTATGAAACAGTATATGTCAAAGTGCTATTCGTATTGCTACTGACAAACAGCCATTTTCAAATTCATCTAAAAATATAAGCTAATTTAGGAAAGCAGATAAGTGTCAACATTCAATTTATTGTGTTACTGTACTATTTTGCTTCAGTGTCATTGTTGCTTAAGATATCAACACTATCAAGTAAAGTGTACTAATATTTGAAGGAAAAGCTGACAGGGACTTCAGAAAATTACTCAGTGGAACATCTATATATAGTGTTACTGCCCAAAGAACATTTTTTAATAAAGCAACGCTCCCTGATTTCTATGAGGCTCACTGCCTTATCATGCAAGTACATTAGAATCAGGATATTACTGTAATGCCCTTTTCAAAGTATAATCAGCTTTCTAAAGAATTATGATCAGAAAAGTCATAAACCTATAGTTTAGATACAATATTTTGAAAGCAAAGACTGAAGTTATTCATATAAAAAGACACATTTGCAGAGCAGAGCTCACTAAATACTGTATTGGTTTTTCTTAACCCCTCCATTTAAGTAACTTGCATACATGTTTGCCATAGTTCAAGAAATAATATTTAGCAACTACATATAAAACTACAAACAATATATATGTTGAAATATTAGTTCTAATATAAAGAGCTGCTATGTTATTGATACAGTGTGAAAACAAAATTACAGTTGAATATTTTCCCAGAACAAAAGCAGAGCATTACCTGGTATTCTTGGTTTAAATCTGTCCTCTCAAATTAACCAAATCGATAATCTTGGGCTGGCCACAAATTTCCCATCACTGTAATTCTAGCAACAGAATTGGACCACATGGGATAATTTATAAAGACCACTGATTCTGTACAAAATATTTTAAGCACTTTAGTGCGAGGCCTACCAATAAGACCATAGCAGAATTTTCTGGGCTGGTTTAAAACTAAAGAAATGTTTAATACTAAACAATTCAGGAGCTTACAGCCAACCAGTTATATAACATAAATAAGTAAATCAGAATGACAATATATCCAACATGCGGTCAGTCTGTTCTCTGATTACATGGAAAAGGTTAAGTGGTAAGTTTAATTTTAGCACAAAGAACGCAAAATTAGATGAATTAGAACTCAGGAGATCTTTCCTCATAGTCCTGTGCTCTCACCACCATACCACATCTCTAGCGTCTAATCTTTCCATTTCCTCCTGTTACCCTTCCATCTGCATGACAGTAATTTCCTTGCTGATGTAAAAGTTGTGACTTCCAGTTTTGACTGTTCTAAATAAAATTACTTGTTGCTTTTCTGGCCTAGACTAAATCTACCCATGAGAGGGAGAAAAAGGAGACAAAAAGAATCTCATACATATATAATTCCCAAGCAAGCTGAAGAAGAAATCAGATGGCCCTTTTGTTCAACAGTTCATTCATTCAAATTCTTTTTTAACGATCTTTAACATATTGTAATAACAATTAGAAATCAAACTATGATTTACAGAAATAAATAAGATCAAGTTTGTTTCTGATATCTGTATGGATGGGATTGGACCAAAATTTACAAGCTGTTTTGAGCTGAGGTGGGAATTCTCCCCAAGAAGTCCTTAGTTTTGTCTCAAGTCATTATACTGTTGTCCCAGTAAAGAGCTGGATACCTATAGCAGCGCTCTATTGGTACTCGTGCAGTAATGATAGACTACTCATTCCAACCATATTGTAATTCTTTACCTATTCTGCTCATCTTAGTCTAGTGCAAGCCTGCAATACCAAGACAGCAGAACAGGATAATGAAAAAGCAGTGAACATGAGCTACTTGGCTCTGCTGAACAGATTGAAACAGTACAAAGCTGAGATGACAGACCTCCCAGGCAGAGATGGGCTGCTGGGGGTTCGCAGGGGTTTGGGAGAATCTCTAGCTAAAATTCTGTGCAGTTTGGAGAACACCCAAATCCTACTCCTGGCTGGCCCTGCCCATCCCACCCCGCCCCGCCCCTCTCAGGAGTCCCCACGCAGCCTGTTTTGGATGCAGGTATGTGGAGGGCGCGTGAGGAGGCTCAGAGAGGACAAAAAAACTGGCCTACCAGAAGTTCGGAAAGGGCAAGAGGGCCATTTTTGCCCTCCCAGAGGCTCGAGGAAAGCCTCCAGAGCCCAGGAGGGCAAAAACACTGCACCCCACCATGGTGCAGGATGCCGACTAGGCCATGCGCACCATGGCCATGCCCACCCAGCAACCGGGCAGAGAACCCCTTGCTAAATTTTTTGAAGCCCATCCCTGCTCCCAGGGTCTCCCAGGCAGAGCTGTTTTTAGCTCAGCAATCTTCAGAACTTTGTTGTTAAAAAAAACCCTGCTTGATTAAAAAAGAACAGGCTGTAGAAAGAAGTGTACAGGAGAGTTAACAGACAGAATGCTACAGCCATATTTGTCCCACTTGTGGTGACTTTTGGGAAATAGTCAAAGTTAAACCAATAAATATTCAGTTTGCATCAATTCAGTACGTATTAATAGTAAGATGAAGATTCTAGTTTATCATTTATATAATTTTTTTATATAAAACTAATATAACAAGAACTTTAGGACAACTGTTTATAAACAAGGGAAGCATGAATTGTAGGAATGCTTAAAAAAAGACCTTTTATTGCATATATTAGCTGTAAACAGATATAATGCTTTTCACAGTACTAAACTAAACCTTTCAAATATTCCAAATTTTCCAGAAATTCTTGCTTCATTAGACAATGTAGCAAATAGGAATAGTTATTAATCCAAAAGAGGATTTTTGGTTTTTGGTTATCTCTACCATTTTCTACTTTTCCAAATCAAATAAAGTTACAAATAGTGGTTGGGTTTAGAATATTCCATATTACTATCTTCTCTTACTTACATTATTATTTAATGTTTTTTTTTACCAAAAGTAGAACAATAACTTATCTTTGTAGACTGCCCAAATTTAAGGAAACTGGTCTGCTGATATAGCAAAAGAGTTCTTTTAAATACTCAAGTTTCAGGCTGATTACATTGTCCTTCAAGAAATACTTTAGGTTACTTTTTGAGTGGTGTAAAATGTATGCCTTTTAAAGCCCATTTGTTTCACTAGATATTTGTAAAGGAAGTGGCCATTTTACAGGTAGTCCTCGATTTGCAACCATAACTGAGCCCAAAATTTCTGTTGCTAAGTGAGACATTTGTTGAATTTTGTCCCATTTTACATTGTTAATTGAATTGCTGCAGTTGTTAAGTTAGTAACATAGATGTTAAGGGAATCTGGTTTTCCCATTGACTCTGCCTGTCAGGTCACAAAAGGTGATCACAGGACTCTGGAACATTGAAACCATTATAAATATGAGTCAGTTACCAAGAGTCTGTAATTTGATCTGGTGACCTGCAACAGTCATAAAGTGTGAAAAAAGGTAATAAGTTACTTTTTTCAGTACCATTGTAACTTTGAACAATCACTAAATGAACTGTTTTAAGTCAAGGACTATCTGTATGGTATGATGTCTATATGCGTGTTTTGATTTTTTTCCCCCATATCTGCAATTAGATTTGTCTTAATGATGGCTATTTTATATTGTTACCTTGCTGGAATAATTTTTTTCTAAATGGGGTACTTCAAATATTTCAACTATATAAATGAAATCTAAATATTGCAACTATATAAATGGTTCAAAAGTGAAATGTAAATGTGGATTCAAATACAGCTTTTTACTTATATATTATTTCCTAGCATTCAATCATTCTAAGGCTAGTCTTTTTCTAACAGTTTTGAACACTTTTGTCAATGATAGAATACCCTGTTAAATATTAAATCAAAATCATTTTTCTTAACTACTGTTCTAAGGAATGGCATTATCTCTTATTACATTTCAACATCCATGTTATAAGAACTTCTAAGCTGAATGAGAAAAAAATAGAGTTTGACCGGGGGGTGGGTTCTACTTATCTTTTCTACCGGTTCTCTTCCTGCACGCGACACTGTGCACGCGCACTTTTTTCCCCCTTACTTTGGCTTGAGAGGACTCCGTGGTAACAGTACTTGCCAGCAAAATGTTCCATCCGATCATCCACTGCCACCCTCCCCCGCCCCGGCCAGCACTATACTTCCTCCGGGCGCCCCGTCTTTCCCCAGTCAATCCACCCTGCCCCGCCGTTTTGTTATCGGATGGCAGGGGGCAGGCTGGGAAGCGGCAGAAAGTTTGGCGAACTCAAGAGTTGGTTGGGCAGTGAAGAGACTTGGCTGCAAATTTGCCGGGGTGGGATGGGGGAATGAAA